>JAAAKG020134064.1:0-13967 GCA_010014905.2 Druon quercuslanigerum | reverse complement strand
ATTATTTATACCGAAAATGTATGACTGACGTCAGTGAACTGAAGGTGTGGCAATGTCGCACCCGTTCCATGTGCTCTAGTTTATGCACGCGCGAAGATGCCCAACTTGTAACTGTGACCGTGTTAGTCAATAAAAAATCGAAGTGTTCTTGCAAATGGCTTGCTACGTACCGAGGGTACTTCCTTAAAATAATTTTCTTTCTTATCTTGTCAGATCTTCAAATATTCTAATCTTTAAAATATTATTTAAAATTTTCGTTACTTTTTTTAATTCCGCAAATTAAAAAAAAATTTCCTTTAAAGCTTTGAAGATTCTTTTACAATTTTTGAAATCTTATGTAATGTTTTTAAATTAGTTTCAATAATCTCTTAAAAATAATTATTCGAAATACAAAATTGTTTTAATTATTCCTAGGAACCTAAAAGAATTTTTTTTCATTTTCTTGAAATCTTACAAAGTTCTTGAAAAATTTATACAAATTTTAATTATTTTCGAATCACTTCAATTACTGAATATGTCTTAAACTTACTCAAATTTTAAAGTAAACTTTTTAAACCAACATATACATAAAAAAATGATGAAACAAAATTGCACAAGAATGCCAAGGACCTGCTTAAGACGAAGGCGGAGCAGGCAACTGCCTGCGCTGCCAAACGTAGGGCGACGAGAGCGTCAAACGAGGAACCAAACGAAGGTGCCAAGCGAGCTAAATTAGCTTCTGCCCGCCGCTTAAATAGACCTTCGCCTAACCCTGAGGCCTAAGAATTATGTTTTTTCATTCAAGGTGTAAAAAAATTGACTCTTACTCTTCTAAATTTTTCCCAGGAATTTTAAGAAAAATAGTTTTATCTCCTTAAAATCTTTCGGAATTCCTTTAAAGATTCTAAAGTTTATTTTTGAAATCTTTAATGATTTAAATTTAAAATTCGATTTTAATTTCTTCTATTCTCCTACATATTTCTTAAATTTACGCGTTTTTAAATTTATTTATCAATCTTACCAAATTGAAACGTTTTGCGTTAAAATCTTCTACACTGTTCTTTTTTACACGAATCTTGAGAAAGTTCTGTTTGCCATGTTGTCAGACCTTTTAAGCCCTGTAATCATTAAAAAAATGTCAAACTTTTTCTGATTGTCTTTTGAATTCAGTAAATTTTAATAGATTGCCCTAAAATATTTCAGATTCTTCCTTGACAATTTTGGAAATCTTTTGAAAAGTATTGAAATGTTTTTAAATAATCCCGTAAAATTCAATTTTTTTAAATAAAATTTATTTTGATTATTCCTAGAAACCTAAAAGAATTTGTTTTTCATCTTCGTGAAAGCTTAACAGATTACTTCAAAAAATCTTTACAAGTTTTAGTTATTTTCGAATCGTTTCAAAATTTCCGAATATCTCTTAAACTTACTCAAATTTAAAGTTACATTTTTTAAACCAATATACCTACTTAAAAAAATTGTGTAAAAGAATTTCATAAGATCTCTTGATAAGAATTATGTTCCTTATTTTCATTACAAAACAATCATTTAAAATTTTCCAATCCACTTACACTCTCTTGATACAGTGCAAAATTCAGTTTACTTAAAAACTCCTGATAGCCAGATAGCCACCGAAAACGATTCGTGAAATCGGATGGGGGGGGGGGGCTCAGGTTCATGCTCGTGCATTTTCGGCTCTACACGAGGCTGGCCCTCGCAATTTGTAGCACAGCCGACTCACTGACACGCTACGTTTGAATGTGTTTCTCCCAGATGGGAGAGTGGTGGGTGCCGAAAAATCCCACGTTCGGCAGACACTGCCCTGAAATATATTTCAGTGGGGAAAAAATCTGGTATCAAAATTTGGCGCTTATCCCTTTTTGGAGTGCCAATCTTTACATTTGGCGGGAAAGATGAACAGGATGTTCACGGAATATTTTTTAAACCATTGGATAAAAAACGTAAGTCTCTAATTTTATCAACAAATGAATTCTTTATTCATTCAACATGTACACATTATTCGTTTGATGCCATCTCTTAGACATTTCTAATCAAAAATTCCTTAGTGGCTCACTCTTTGATATTTGACTGCAAACGAATTGTTTAAACATTTTTTAACTACGTCATAAGTATGCAAGTCCACATTTGATTTTTTTAAACAAAATTTTGGTGTAAATATTGTTGAAATTCCAATATCGTGATTTCTTTGATATGAGGGGGGCGGGGGAACGATGGGAGGCAGCGGTTCGAGTCTGATCCAAGTGATTTTACACTTAGTTCTTAAAAATAATAGCCAGAAAACAGAAAAATGTTGACTGAAAACAATAATAATTTAGGATGGGTTAAAAATAAAATGCCTGTTACCATACTCGGAAAAATTGTTGTAGCAGTTGAAAAGTCAATAGTAGCAAATCATGATGGACACACTGTAATTAAATCTGCTCATAGAGGCGCACGTGCAGCATTAAAAAAAGCTGATAGAAAAATAAATGTTAACAAACCTACAATTTAACCAGCTAATGAAGCGATAGCTGGTTGTGCCGGGGGAATAGTCAACGCTGTCAATGACTCAAATTCTGTGAAACGACTACTGTACTGGAAGTCTTTATTTGAAACCATATAAAGAAGAAATAAGACTTCATCTAAAACCATACACGTAATCAGCAGGACTTAGGTGAGTACAAGTAAAAAAACTGAAACTGATGCAGATTTGTTTAAAAACGCAAAATGTTTAAAATTCACCAATTTCTAAGACATTTTTATGCTAAAATTATTACTAGAAGGTGAGCCACGTAAATATGAAATTGCAATTGTTAAACTTGATAATGATAGTTTCCGTAATCTTCGACCACATTTAGATTTCTTTAAGTATCTAAGCATTGTTAGTGTAAAATATAATCATCAAAGTTATCAAAATTATGATACATTTGTGTGTAGGCATTTTAACCCGAAATGTGTCTTGAATCAATTCAAATTTGAATGTTTTTATAATCTATATATGACACTGGCGGTCATTATGCATTATTCATTGACACTATAACATCATCGGGAAGTGCCTCCATTCTGGAAACTGAGTATTTTTCACCTATTAACTTGTCTCAAAACAAAAATTATCCTCTTGGTCTTGTCGAATTTCCAATATAGATATTAATAAAAATAAGTTTTACGTGGAAAAAGAAAGACTTAAAACACCTAGAGGAAGTTATGAAATAAGTAAAAAACGACGCTATCTAGAGCATGTTCAGATAGCCAAGAGTTTTGAAATTGAAATTAAGCTTGATAATGATAGATGACAAAGTGAATGATATTTCAATCAGGGTATAAGTTTTGAACAATCAGGCTCATTTGAACGTTTATTGGGATTTACATACAGCATACTATGTTGAACCTAATAAATATCGTGAAAGTGACAAACCAGTATCCATAAATAAAAGAAATGGTCGCAGGGTAGAATGTGACATAAATACAATAGTATCAATTTTTAAAAAGCGCACATTATTTATAAATTGTTTCCTGTTGTGCCAGCAGAATATAAGATGGTAGAAGTATCATATAAATTTGCGTGAGGAACTTCTAACAATCAGACTACACGTAAATTCTTTGCGATAAGGGGTATAGTTTGAAATAAAAAGGTTGACTTTAACTATAATAATTTCATACCATGCCGCAAGGCTTGAAACAAATAATAATGAAAAATTATTAATTAAGTCCATTGGTTATTTTTATGTGATCATAGTTTTTAGAATAATATTTGGTTTAGCTAAGGATTATCACAAAATCATTAATTAATGCTAAACATAGACTTTTTTTTTGACAAGATCAAAAAGAGATGCTAATGCGATCTTGCAAATAGCTCGCATTGGGCCTTATAGAATTAAAATTAATAGAATAAAATGTTTCTTTTACCAAGCGTTAGATTATCAGATTCTCAAAAATTTTATTGGCTATAATATGTTGAGACTGATCCATCTATTCCAAGAAGGTTTCGTGCTACGGAATTGTATGCATATCCTCTACTTTCAACGACTTCAAACGAATTTTGAACTTTTAAAACATAGACACAATTGGAGATACCAAGATTTTTTGTATTAGGTTTTGAAACAACTCAAAAACTATCATAATAGAAACTCAAGCCAATTTTATCATTACGACTTTACTGAGGTAAATTTTTTTTTTAATAATTAGTGTTATACTTATGGTAATTGCAATCTTAGTATTACCAAAAATCAGTATGCTTTACTTCATGAAATGTACGCAAACTTCCAAACTTATTACTATGGCAAATAACCACAGCCATTGCTCTCAAGAAAAAAATGTATAGAGTATAGTCTATAGTTGTTATTGCTTGCTCGAAAAAACATGAATAATCGAAATATAGACCTGTTGACTTTCATTTGAAATTTGAAACTAGTAAAATTTTTGGGCGCAAGCATCAGCATATTGCCTATACTTACCTGATCGGGTAATTGACTACAGACCAATGTGCGGTTTAGTGAGAAATTGGTATAGAACTATTGTTACCAGATTGAGTCAGTCAAGTATTTCAAGAAATAGAGTACGTGGTGAATTTTCAGGGCTTTAAAAGTCCAGTTTCCGATGTTGAAAGAATTTGATAGTTTTAATCAGTGATGATGCGGAACCTGTTTCCTTTTTGGTCGAACCTCCTGGCGAACGGAGCAGCATCTAGTCTTACCATAACATGGTAGAGAAACCACGTAATCTACGCAACGTATTCTATGTTTCGAACCCTGGCCGCCTAGAGCTTTTGCGATCGGAAGACAAAAACACTCAGCCCAGTTCACTCCTTTACTTCTGTTGAACAAATTAATATTTTCGCCAGGCAAACTTTATCTTTCGTCAGATAAACGTGCTGCAGCGTTTTGGTTTAATTTAAAGATAAAATTATTTCTGGGGTTTACTGTGTACCTCATTTTATTGAAACTATCTCGACATATGAGAGTAAAAGAATTTAATTTTTCCCATCGAAATGTTACAGTACTGACAAATCGGATATTAAATAAGAAATCCTTTTCATGAATAAATAAATATATTATCCGCCATTTAAGTATGCTATTTGCAAACATAGTTCCTTAGAGGAATATATTTAGATTATATAAATTGAAAACATAAATAAATACAAACATACTCATTAAATAAATGACTTTATATGCTTACATACAAATTTCAATAATCGCTATACATAATTTGAATTCTCTTTGCCAAATAAATTCATTTGTTGAAAAATCTATGCACCAAACTCTCGCTCTCAGTCGCCCAGTTATGAGCCTTCCTAGAACTGCTGGCCCACGTAGTTTCTGAGGAGAACAGGATGAGAACGGTTGAGACAGTCGTTTTAGAAGAGCTGCAGTTCGCGAATACTCAGGGAACTATATTTCGCAATAGCTTACATTCCAATCAGCATCGGTTCAGACGGCCCTGTCTGTTTAAGTTTCGATCCCGCTATATTCAGTCCAAGGCAATCAGGCCCACTCCACTCAATGGTAGAAATATGAAGAAGCACAGTGCCAACAGTTGGCCGCAACTTCATCTAAAAGTATGAATGTGTTGTCTTGTTGCGTGTGTTGGTGCTATATATGAGCAGTATGTATGTGACAAATTTTTTAATTGAATATATTTATCAATAAGGTTGATAAAGCAAGTGAACAAATGTGTAGAAATATGTGAAAAGTACTTTATTATACCTTCCGTATTTTTATTCTTGTTTTTCACTTGCTTCATCCACTTTATTGATAAAAATATTGAATTTAAACTTTTGAAACATATTTACAACTCATCTAATACGCGGACCACACAAATAATCCTTCGCCCGAAAATGTAGATAACACACACGATAACCGCTTTTGTAAACGTCCTTATAGGTTAGGTTCGTCAGGAGCGGGTTAGACACCGCTTCCAACCACTTCAAACCTTGATTTTCGCCCTTTGGAAATTGGGAGTCCTTAACTTGGCGAGACGAGGGACATCCAGGAACAACACACCTACGTTTATTTAGTTTTTCACCTTCGTCGGATTCATTTTTTAAAAACTTCGTAAACACTCACTGTTTTAATTTTAAATCACGTGTGTGAAACAAGGACAGATGCAGACCTTAGCGAGCGGGGTGCGGTGCAGCGGGGCTGCCATGCAGCGCTAACAGTTGGCCGCAACTTGTACTATACGACCAAAATAATAATCATAATTCTTCATATTCGCCTATTAGAGTTGCGAGGGCCTGAAGGCTATTTGAAGACACTTACAACACTGGACTGAAAGTGTTTGGTGTACTTATACAAGTTTAAAAATCTCTATACATAAATTCAGTTTTTTCTTTGAGAATTAAATTCACTGGTTAAGAATTCAAGATTTAAACAAGTGTTAGAAACGTTTTAAACATTTCAATTCTACTTAAAGATTTAAATTCATTTATCAAAAATGAAAATTAGTCTTTATAGTTAATGACATCTTTGCTGGGTTTTCAAAAGATATTGTTTTTAATTAACACAAGTATTATAATTGTAAAGATGATTATTTAATTTGCGTTAGGGCCAATAATATTAATATTTGATCTGAAAATAATTTTAGAAAAATGTTAAATAGAAATTATATTTTTTACGTTTTATCCCAGACTGACCCATCGGACTATTTTGTAAGGCAATGTAAATCATTGCTGCCTTACATTTGAAAATTTAATTGACCTGCATTTCGTTATAATTTATATTTCCCAAACTAATGTTATGTTTGTGTCTAAATTTGGTACATTTTGCAGTTATTATTATAATAAATTGCAGCCATGGATGGGTTCTAAAATTAATTAAATTTACATTTATGTTATTTTTAAATTAACAAAATTAATAATTTATAAGATGATTAATGAACCAAAAGAATGTTAAAATTATCTTCTCACTCATTCTTCTATTTCTGTATGTGGACTTCTGCGTGAAAAGGGCTCTTATGTATAATATGTAGTTGCGTAAAAATAGTCTTGTATATTATCGTTTTTTACACATTTCAAAGCAATTTCTTTTACGCTAAAATAAAATCGACTTGCAATTCACATCTGTAGGGTTCGTGTAATGTTTCATGTATTGCAAACTAACCTGAAAACTGATTACAAAACACTTCTTTTTCTCTAATGTATTCAAACTAGCCTGACTGTTATGTAAAACATTTTCAGAAGCGTTAAAACTTACATCCGAAGATTCTATTTCTAAATGTAAATCACGCAATCACTTTTTTTGGGCAGGCTAATTGTCAATATTGCATTAAAAAGGATTATGGTTAAGTCTACATAGCTACGTTGCGAATTTACTCTTATTTTTAAATAACAGACATCACTATATAATGACTTTAATAATCCTTTTGAGTACAGCTCCAGTAATTTACTTTAAAATATCGTTTTAACGTTCACTTCGGTCTTTCATTCTGTTCGCAATTTATTTGATGTTATAGTCTTTCTTTTGAGTGACCTTCGGTTTTCACCTAATGCTTATTCTTCTTGAAATTTTCCCTCTGCTTTGAGTTTCGGGCCGTATCTTTTTCGCTGGAGTCGGAACTGACGTATAAGCGTGATGTCTCTTTTTTTGATCAGACTAGGAATCCTTTTTGCTGCCAGTTATGTGCCAACCAAAGTTTTGGCGAGTGTTGTCTCTTGATTTATGAATCAGTTTAAATCAAGTGTGCTATTTGAGACCATTTAATATTTTAGTATTTAATTTAAAGTCAATATTAGTTTTAAACATTCAGGAGTTTTAGTTACGTTCTTTAAATATTGGTTTCCTTCTCTTTCGGTTTCTGTTAAGTGACTTTCCCGACTTGATCGTCTTCTGGTGATGGGTCGTAGTTTCCAGGGGTTACATCTGCTCTAATTTTTTAAAACCAAAACATTTTTTTGTTACAAGCTGCTATATGTTATCGAGCTCAACCGGACCGGACGTGACTGCTTCGCTGCCCTACGCCAGTCCGCGAGTAATTAGGTAACATTTTGATCCTTCAAGCCGGATTATGCGTAAGCGGAGAAGCATGATCTTAAAGCATGACAAACGTGCTTACTGACTGTGTTATTGTTCTCAAAATCGCAAACTCGAGGCAAGCCCTCACGTATGACAAACGTACTTAGTGACTGTGTGATTGTTGTGAACATCGCAAACGTCCCGAGACAGATTCTCTGGTATCACAACCATACTGCTAATGGAGTGTTTTCAACATTGCGAACGCCTCGAGACCGTCTCTCAGGCATGACTGACTTATTTCAAATTACAGACAATATGTTTTTGTCTTGTTATTTAATTTTGCTCAAACCTTGATTGGGATCTTATGACCTAACTTCAGATTCGTTTCCCCGCACGGAGAGGGATAGATGTTCAAAAGTAGATATTAAAAGCCTTTATATTTCACCATAATATATAGATATTATGGTTTAATGTACACTATCTTCTATGTAATGTAAATTATATTAAGGGGTTATTTTTATTTATATTGAAAGTATGAAATGTATAATATTGACCATTAATATTTAGAACACTGAAAAAAGCTAATTTTATCGGAGCAATGTCGCTGACGGTTGAAGGGGCGACAAAAGATTTTAACGCCGCTTTGTCTGCATGTTGAACAATCACCGTGTGTGTTGCGGTTTTTCAGGAATATATATTGAGTTCAAAATTTTAGTGAAAAATAAATTATTGTTTTTTGAATTGGATATCATAATTTCCTCAAGAAAATGAGGACTTTGCGCAACAGTCATCACTTATGTTAGCCTTGTACAGCGTGTTATCCGCTCTACACGATCATTTAATAATCAACAAGAAAGGGTGAATGCTCGAGGATTCGGATATCAATAACATAGAACTACGATGTAAAATCATTTTGGATTTCATAGAAACTTGCATGATTTACAGGTAATTTTTGCATAATTAAGAAATATTTTGAATACCTAAGATTCTGTCCCTTGATATCTTGGATGTTGTCAGGTGAAATATTCTTTTTAATATCTATGGATGCGCCACTTCAATATCTAGATTTCTGGCCCATAGTTGAATCGCTAAGATGTTACCTAGTAATATCTAGATAATAGTCTTATTTAGTATCCGTTATTCTGCATGCGGGTCTCTTCATTGCATGGGGGTTTCATTACTTTCTTCCTTGTTATCTTGCTGGGGATCTATTTTTTCAATAAGAGTGGTTGAAGGTCTGCAAACATCACCAATTTTATGAAGATAAGATTTTTTGAAGAGAAAATTATCCTTGGTAACTTCGATTGCGTATATAAAAACATTTTTTCACATTCCTGGTATTTTTGTGTTCCTGTAATAGCGAATTCTAGCACTTCAGGCTACAAAAACGCTATATACGTCAATGAGTGAATCCTGGAATAGATTCACTGCCTCAAGATGGAACGCCTAGCCGGGCTCAAATGTTCAGTCTCGGTTCCTACTTATAACTCAAACTATTACATCGGTCATTTTTAAGAAAACTCGCTGATGTTTATGCTATAAACAGCATTATGGCAGGCTTTAAGATGACATAACTCGTAAAATGCCTACGTCTGAATACTCGGGGCATTCAATCAGTGAAAAGTTCCTTTGGATTCGGAATCTGCCTGTTCGGTTTCTTTCTTCTTTCTGACAAGTCAGTATTTCTTTTCATGATTCAGGTATTTTAATTTCATTCTTTAAATCTGTGTTTCCTTCTCTTCCGTTTTTTGTTAAGTGACTTTCATGACTGGATTTTCTTCTGGTGATGTGGGAAGTGACAAGTCGAATGGTGCGTTGAACAATCGTGGTCGTAGCTTCTGGAGTTTACATATGCTCTAATTTTTCAAAACAACCAAAACGTTTTTTTAGTGCAAGGTGGACTTAAGTACATCCACTCGGCGACCGTATTACATAGAGACCTTAAGCCCAGTAATTTACTGTTGAACACGACGTGTGATCTTCAAATCTGTGACTCTGGCCTGGCTAGAGTTTCCGATCCTGATCACTTCTGAAAATAATTAAATGCATTTTGTCCTGAGCCAATTATCACAAAACAAGCAATAATTATCCCAAAAATAATAGCGAGCAAAGAACCCTTAAATTTAGGAAGACTACTATTCATTTCATTTAAATCAACATATAAACGACTTCGTCGTTTTAAACCCCATGTTTTTTGTTTAATCGTTATTGTCATCTTCTTTCATTAACAACTTTTATCCCGTCATCATTAGTCCCAACTGTTCACGAGTAACACTTTTAGCGCTAACATTACCAGCAATCTTACCAGCATTAGTCTTACCAGAAATTAGTAATACTGCATTACCTTGATTTTTTTCTTCAAGAATTTGACTGTGAATATATTCATAAAATTATATAAAATATATACTGAACTTAAAAAATAAAATAGTTATGGTATGAAATGGATAAAGAAACTTAATAAAAATATTTTTTCATTTCATAGTTAAATCTGAATAAATTAAAAAATCAACAATTTTACTTATAAATATTTATTTTATTAAATTTATCAGTTATTCTATTATAATTAATAATAAAAATTTAATAATAATGTAATAATGAAAATTACCATTAATAAATTATGTTAGACGAGATGTAATTTTTTATTTAGTACATTTAGTTTTAAATAATTTTTTTAATTCCTATTTAATCGAAGATTTTAGGGGAGGGGGGCTTCCAGTTTCTTGGTTTCAAAAAATCGATTTTCTGTGCGCATATTGCGAATCTTTTAGTTATTAGAAACGCGCCTTAGCGTAGCAGATTAAGGTTACGTAAGTTGTCTAATCATGTTTTATTCCATCATTTATGTTTAAATATGTTTTTCCAAAACTCGTCCTTTAATAAAATTTTGTTAAGAATTTGAATAGAAATATTTGGAACATCGGGTCATTTTTTTCATTATTTAGCAGAAATTTCGCTAGGTCAGGACACCAGCTTTTCTGAAGATATATTTTTTCAAACTATGACGGCGTTCAAAAGCTCCAAAAATAGATCAAAAAAAAATTTGCGTAAAAAAATTCGGCTGCCTTTAAGTTTTCTTTTCTTTTATACAACCTAAATAGCCGAAGTCTTACCACATAGTCGACAATGGTACATTTGCAGTGGTTCGGTCAACTTTATTCTAAACTCCACAACTATGTAGGCATACACATACATACTTTCATGTGCCTTGAGACTTTTTTGTTCAATAATTTAATTTGATAGACATTTTTTACTGGATAGCCTTAAGTATGAAATTAGTCCGTATCTCTGTTAATAATATAAAAATTTGGAACTGTACTTAATGTAATTGTAATGAAAGTGTTAATAGTGCATTGGCAAAATAAAGAAAGCGTTTCTTTATATAGTGTCAATATTGACGAAATATTATAGGCCTCTAGATAATTATTCTTGTATATAAAATGACGTCGGCAGAATGGAATATTGTTTACCAGAAGTTGTTTAGCATTAAATGTAATATGAGGGATAGATTTCGAAGCAGCTCTAAGCTTTACCTCGGCCCAATTAGTATTTTGTGAGCACATTGTGAAAATTGTTGGCTAATTACTAAGGATTTATTTTTATTACTTTCATTAAATTAATGTTTCAGGCTTACGATGGTTACTGTATAAAATGTTGAAAGCATTTTATTATTGTTGTAATTAATGTCTCAGGCTCAAGATGTTTACATTCAAGGCATTTTGTATTTTTCAATTGTCTGCACGGGGCTGTTCCGTTATATCCCTTGTAGAAATTTTGCTATGGCTCAGATTGGGCCCAGACCAGGCCAGATCTGGCCCAGATCTGGAAAACCGACCTTGGCCCGATCACTGATTAAAAACACACGGCCGGATAGGAGCCAGATCTGGTGCACGATCTGGTCACCCGATCAGTAGCCGACCTAGCCCCAAACAAATTCCCGTTAAGAACCATTTTTAAATATTAAATACCATTTTTATAATTTTGTTCATGCTAATAATTTGATAACATGAAAATGAATAAAATAAACTATATATTTTTATTTAGGTGGCAAATATTAGCACAAATATGGCTAAACAATCAATAAATTTTTTATTCTTTTGGACTTCGTTCTTAACGGTGTCCACCCCAATCCTTGAGATTGCCAATTATCCTTTAAACTTTCATGAAGTCCTGAATTAAAATGAAACGTAAGCATAAATATATAAGAGTAAAAAAAGAGCACACGTTCGATTAATTTTACTACAATAAAAAATTATCATCGGCATAAAGAAATAAAAGAAAATTTTCAAGTGGTGTGTGGTGACCACCTGCTATAGTTTTATATGTATTTTAATTTTAGAATAACTACCGTATATAACCAAATATTAGATTTCATCCTATAAAATATTTCCTATTACGTTCTAAATTCTAGAAGGTTCATCAAAGGCAATGCAAGCAAATCAGGTACACGACTGGCCCAGAACTTTCTCGAGGGTCCTCGACAGGTCTGTGCCTGCCAATAAGTGCATTGCGATCCCTTCGATGACCTGTCGCCTAGCTTAGGGTCAGTCTCTATCCGGCCGTAGCTCTGTACACTTCGTCTCAACTCAATAAATATTTTCATTTTTGTGTTTAAATAACGTTTATCATTCAGAAAACCTGCACGCATGCTCCCACAACTGGTGACTGCCCGACGTGATTTCGCGTAATTTTTTTATGCAATTGTTATAAAAATTTCGTTAAAAAAGTGAGAAAATGTGCGTGAAAGTGAAGTGACGCTACCCCGTGGTGCTCAGTGTGCTCAGTGACGCTCAACTTTAACTGGTGTCCTGGTTATAAACAGTGAAACATCTTCGGATTTCTTACTTGTACCGATAAAAATGACAACCGAGATTACTACAGCCGTAACGACAACCGCGCCGAGTGTGACTTACTCTACTGCCGGAATGAATTTCGCAAACTTGTTTCCGCATACTTCACGACCAAGCACAAGTACAAGTGACTTCAGTGAATTTTTTCCGTCGGTTAATCGCGTTGCTGTGCGCTTACCACCTTTTTGGTCTGACGATCTCGAAATGTGGTTTTTACAAGTCGAACAACAGTTCTTGCTCGCGGGAATTACTTCGGAGGACACAAAATTTAGTTATGTTGCCAGGCACCTCGAACCAAAATACGCCGCGGAAGTGAGAGATATCCTGACGAACCCTCCAGCACAAAACAGATACGTAAAACTAAGAGCGGAGTTAATAAAAAGACTCAGTGAATCTCAAGAAAATAAAGTGAGACGTTTAGTTGAACATGAGGAAATCGGAGATCGCAAACCATCACAATTTTTGCGCCACTTGAGATCCTATGCTGGTACAATCGTTTCCACCGAAATGCTCCGCCCCCTATGGTTAAGCAGCCTTCCCTCAACAATTCAAGCAATTCTAGCAAGTCACTCGCAAAGTCCCTTAGATGATATGGCCGAACTGGAAGATGCAATTGCCGAAACAATTGCACCTAGAGGCCGTGTGGCAGAAACACAGGTAAACAACCCTGAATCTTTAGAGGCATTAATGCAACGCATGATACTTCTTATGACCTCTGAGATCGAAGAGGTTAAGAATACTCTGAGACAAGAAATTTCAGCTGCCACGGCTAAGAACCACGATCATTTCCGCAGAAGGTCGCGTACCCGCTCATTTTCTCGTGATTCTCTCGGTCCTAGTCAGAACAGGAAAGACGGACCTGATAAGTATTCACAACCTCACATCCACGACTTTTCTCACACCCTGCATGGTAAGAAAATTTTTTCTACTATCGATCTTGTACGAGCTTTCCACCAAATACCTGTGGGTGAGGAAGATATTCCAAAGACGGCTGTCACGACGCCGTTTGGGCTCTTCGAGTTTCCCTGCATGCCTTTTGGGTTACGAAATGCCGCTCAAACTTGTCAAAGGTTTATGGATGAGGTACTCAGGGGCCTTAACTTTGCATACATATATATATCGACGACATCCTGCTAGCCTCATCTTCGGCAGATGAACATAAACAACACCTCCGACAACTTTTTGATCGTCT
>JAAAKG020134063.1:0-13967 GCA_010014905.2 Druon quercuslanigerum | reverse complement strand
CACTTATATCTGCTTCGGAGAGTGTCCTTTATAGATGTCACATCCTGAATGCGGCTCTGTGGCACGCCCAGGTATGTTATATATATATCGCTAATTATGAAAAAGCCAAGCGTCCAACTCTTTCACACCTTAGGGCTTGATTTGTTGGCTAACCGGAGACGTAAACGGGGTCATCATACCCTCTAGGAATTTCTTTATTTTATACTCATGTACCTCCCGATCTTAAATTATATCCGAGTGCCGTCTGAGGCCCCGAGGTAGGCTAAGCCCGCTGGAAGGAAACTCAAGCTGTGTTTGGGCTTCGGTAAAAGAGTGTGGAAGGTCCTGCGAACCATCAGTGAATGTGGCAGGCAGTCCTTCGGTGGTGACGGTGGGCTTCGGCTTGTGAAGGGTGAGACTACGTCGAGTTTCGTGCACAACCGTTTATTTCTCGGTGATGGCTAGCTGCTGGGATAACCGCCATAGGCCGTGAGTTTCCGGTTTTTAACACTTTATCAAAATGACGCCCTGGGAAGGGACATTAGAATAAATTTCAACGAAATGTCCAATCAAGATGATGATGAATTTCTCTCCTATCAAATCCCTAGGTAGGTCGAGAGAGAGAGAGAGAGAGAGAAGGGGGAGAGCGCCTTGATGGTGTAATGAACGGAGCGTTTACTCATAACGTCAGAAAGCAGATTCTAAGCTAGTCCGCATGGTGTGCCGGATGTAGGCCGAGTGTCGATAGTGCCCGGAACGCGCGTCTTTATGCACAACACACCGGGCGCGCGCCAAAGCTCGCCGTGATTCTTCCCACCCTGCGTCTACGCGTAGAGAGAGGGTGTCCTGTTCGCGAGTTCACCCCACCATCATGCTTTTGGGCCCGCGCACCATAGCTCGTCTCTAGTCTCCCACTGTGGCTAATGCGAGAAGAGAAGGGATACCGGTTCGCGAGTTGCCTCCCATCTTCCGTCTGTGGAGCCCGCGCGCCAGTGTCCCTCTACTCGTGTTCTTGGGTGTTTGACAGTTCTTCTTTCCTATCTCTCTCCTTCTCTGCATTACAACTTATTACTATTATGACTAAGGCTACATTTGGCTTAACTATAATGTACCTAATATGATAATATTAATATTTTCCCGTGACATGTAATAGGCAAAATTGTTTATAACTACTCTACACCTATTATAGAACTAGACAAATAAATCGATTATCAGGACCAATACACAACATTAACCATCCAACATTACCATTCCAAGTTCGTGATTTCATTATAAGGTTTTATCATTATAGCCTATATTTCATTATAACCTTTAATTCTAAGGAATACTGATAATTATCAGTTTATAAGTACTCTACGAAAAAATTCTTCTCGGAACTTGCATATTAAGCATGATAAGATTTTGAAATCATGAATTTGAAATGGCTGATTATAGAATAATTGACCGGAAGGAGCAAGGCTCGTGGAGGTGAGAGTTGGGAATTCAGATCTGTCAAAGGAATACTCGTGATAATCACAAGTAACAGTTTTTTCGAGTCACAATTCTCAGCTCTCCCTTTTTATACATTGAAGATGTATATCAAACTTGAGTCTCGGTTGTTGATTGTTAGGTGTCAGGGAGAGAGCATCGTGGCAGCGGTGCTGTTCCAGCAGCTAAAATTTTTATTTTATTTATATTTTTTTATTTTTCTGCCTTGATAAGGGTGCTGTATAAGTGCCGAAACTCTCTTTTCTTTTTTAGGAGGAAAAGAAGAAAGGAGAATTTTTTTTTTAAGATTGCAATGGAAACATTTTATGGTGGTTGTCCAAATTTGATCGTTAGATTCTCAGTGTTATTTTCATGAATTATTGACATTAAAATCTCATGAATAAACATAATCCATCTGTTGGCAAAGATTGTATTTACATAATAGATGGATGACCTGAAGTTAGCCAGGTAATGCGTGTGAAAAAAAGACAAAACGTTTTCTTTTTTTTGCACGTATTAATCAAATGTTTTTTTATTTTACATGAATTAATGAACCAATTTGCTTACAAAACTGCGAAAAAAAATATCACGAATAAACATCATTGGCGACATAATTTGAGGAAAATTGAATAAAAGAGATTTCTTTCTAACTTTAAATGTCCACACTGGGCATATGTTTATACAATTTGTTTATAAAATTAATAAAAAATATCGGATGATAATTGTCCATCATTATAAATCGCTGGCGATATAATTTGAGGAAGATTTAGAGAAAACACGATTTCTTTCTGCCTTTAAATATCCACACTAGGCATTTGTTTATAAAATTAATAAAAAAATCGGCTTACAAATTTTAATGATCGAGTACTATTTTTTGGATGAAAGGAAGTAATTTTAAGGGATTTCCGTTTCCCGCATGGAAAAGTAAAGTAGTAGGAATTTTTGATGCTGAGTTCTTATGATATTTGTGGTAAAGTTTCAGGTGAGTGGATTGTGGAAGTGTGTAGAACGGAGAAATTGATTAAGGGATTGAGAGATTTACAAGGGGATAAAGATATTTTTGAGGATTGAGACAGATTTGTGTTGAAGTTGAGGTTAGGTTGGTTTGAAGTTTGTGACAGGGTGGGAGGAGTGGATTGATCGGGTTGGTAGTAGCAGGGTGGGGTAGGGACGGAGAAAGGCAAGCTAGGTACCAGAACGAGACGATAGAGGCAGAGGTAGAAGGCGGAAGCGTTTTATGGGGATTAATGGCTAGTGGGGCGAGTTACATCGAGGAAAAAACGGATTTAGGGCAGGATGTTTATAGTACAACGAAAGGGAATATCAAAGGACGGAAGGCAGGGGTGAAGTGCAGGAAAGCGATAGCAAAGGAACGATTGAGTACAAAAAGCGTGGGATGGATTTAGGCTTTTATCAAAAGAAAGAGGGATGAGGAGAAGCAGTGAAGAGAAAGACGATGCAATTTCAAGCTTTAAATATCCAAAATCTTCAGATTGCTGCCCGAAAACAAAGTTCTTTAAAGAAGGATGAGAGCACGTAGGACAACTGTCTCAGAATAAATCTAAAGCTATAATATCTCAAGCATGCAGTTCCGGAGCTTCAACAAGCTGAAGCACTGACACACGTACTTAAAGAAGTAGATTCCAGCCTTGACGGTTATATCTGCGATGCCTATCGCATTCTGGAGGTCATTTGTAAAACGTGTCAGGAGAAAATGCATTTCTCACTCTTGACGTCCCAGCGACTGGAACCAATCTACTGGGATATCCAGGACCATCTTCCCAGGGTGAAGTTCCCTATCCCAGAACTGCAGGTGGACCTTTAGGTGTTATCCAGCATTCTTACCGTCTCGGCAATTTAAAAAAGGAAATCCTAAGCATACTTTCGAATATTCCACTACTGGAATAAACCTACTATCTGACGTACCATTTTCATCCGGTACGGGTGTTCCGATCGGTACTGGGAAATGGATCAGGATGTGCTTAAATCCTGCAAATGTTTTCCTACATTGCCGTTGGAGAGGCCCAAGGATATAAAACTTGTTGGACCGTCACTGAATAGAGTCCTGCAAAATGACCCCCTACTATAAGATTTGCAACGGCAACTCACCTATCAACTTAAATACGAAGCACAAATCATGTGAAAGCGAGCTGCTGCTAAACCCTGCCAAGCAACTCTCCAAAGGTGCGACATCCTTGCTACCAAAATAGTTGAATTTACAAGAAATCAGTTAAATATTCATCTAAAAAGAATAAGTGTCTAACCAAAGTGTTGAATTTTTAACGAAATAATAAATAATTAAATTCCCAATGAGTTCATTAACTTCTCAACAAGGATAGATTTTCACTGAAAATAAAGTAGTGCAATTTTTAACCAAATATAATTAAGTTTCAAATAAAAATAATTGGATTTGAGACTAAGTGATGAATTTTTAACTAAAAAAACAAAGCATTTCCAGTATAAAAAATTAATTTTAACAAAAGAAAAGGCCTAATTTCTTACGAATAAGGTGATATTTTCAACAATGAGGTATATTTTATAGCTACAGAGAAATCAGCAAATAGTTAAATAGAATAGTTAAAGTTTTAATCAGAACATTACCTTTGAAAATTAAAAAAATATTTTTTAATCTGTTCAATTTAACGATAAAAGAAGAATTGTCAAGAAACAAATGAATTTTCAATTAATAAGATTTAATCTTCTATTGAGAATAAAAAAGTTATAAAATCACTTACCTCTATATAAAAAAAACATAACTAATCCCAACGTTGGGGTTGATTTTTAATTTAAAAAAAGATACATTTTTAAAAAGTAATATTAAGATAAGAAAAGGAAGAAAACAGACTTTTCAATAAAATATACGTATTTTCTATCAAATAGCTGCATTTTTAACATATAAAAAATTAATTTTTAACTAGATATTTGGAGCTTCTAAGTTTTTGGATAAATAACTAATTTGAATTATTTTTTTCAAAGAAAATCCACAAAGAAATACGGAAAAGGGGAAAGTTGATGCAGAGAGCTTGGAAAATCTTATTAAAGGGTTTGGAGAGGAAACAAACAGAAGTCTGAACAGCATGCAAAGGCGAGGGCATGAGGTATGGGAGGAGATGAAAAAAGTTAGATTGGTGAAAAAAGAGAAAAAAGCTCATATGGAGAAGTCAGAGGATATAGAGAAAGAAGGTATAAGAGAAGGACAGAGAGTGAAAGAAGTAAACGAGAACGTTATCCTAGAAAATGTGAGAATGGAAATAGAAGAGAAGACTAAAAGAAGTAGAAATATAATAATTAGAGGAATGAAAGTGAGTAGTGAAGCAGGAAGAGAAGAGGTGGAAAAGCTGATGGGGGAAATTGGGGCGAAAGTGCAAGTGGAAGGTGTTAATGAAGTGGGAAGAAACAATAAAGTTAAATCGCGTATGTATATTGTGAAAGTGAGAAGTGAGGAAGAAAAAGTTGATATCTTGAGAAAAATAAAGCTTTAAAGGGAAGGGAAGAAAGGATTGAAGAGGATATGACGTGAAATGAAAGAAGAAGAAAGTGGATGATGAAATGAATGAATGGAGCAAAAGAAAGAAAGGGGACACGGTATGGATAGGGAAAGACAGAATATAGATTAATGGGAGTGTGTGGTTATGGGATGATTAGAAAGAAAAATTGAGTGAAGTGAGTAGGGAAGGGCCATTGAGAAGAGGGGAAGAATCGCAGAATAGGGATAGAAGGGAGGAGCTAATGGAAACATTAAAGGAAGGAAGGACAGAAGGCGGAGAGACGGGGTTTCCACAGAAGTAGGGAGGTGGCGTAAAGAACAAAGAAGCTAAAAAGGAAGGAAGAGAGAAGCGAGAGTAGCGTTTTTGAAAGTATCTGGGCTAATGAATAAAGATGAAGGATTCTGGGAAGATGTGAAGAAATGGGATGTAGTGATCTTAGGTGAAACTGGGGGAGATGAGAAGGATTGGATGCGATTATAAAGGAAGTTACAAGGCAGATGCAAGAGGCAAAAAAATAAGTGATAAAGGGAAGAAAGAAAGGGGGTATGGTGTCAGGATGGAGTAATGATGAGACTTGTAGATATAGGTAGAAGAAAGGTGAGGGTAGTTTGCGTTTATAGAAGAAATACCTGAAGTAAATACGGATGGAGAGTGGAACGGTGGTCGTGGATGCTAAAGCGTAGGCTTTGGACCCACTGTCGGCTTGCGGGTTCGAATCCCGCCTCGCACTCTGGAAGAACCTCGGTGGCCCATGCGGTGAACACTAGCCTAGCAAGGGAGTTGTCCATCTCCGGAGAGTCGTGGGACCGGTATCTCTAGATAAAAAGGTGTTCTCTGAGCACTTAAGGCTGTTGCTATCAGTGATTCCGAAATTTTTTAACGAAAAAGGTGTATTAAAACAAATTACCAGTTAAATAGTGGAATGTTGAACTAACAAGAATCTATTTTTAACTAAAAATGTGAGAGTTAAATTTTCAGTGCAAAAATTAATTTTCAACCAAACTGATGAATTTTATACTTAACAAAAATATGAATTTTTAACCATAAGGATTAAGTTTCTAAAAGACAAATTTTACACAAGGTACACAAATTTTCAAAAGAATAGTTGAATTTTTTTTAAATATTAGTTTTCAACATTTTTGATTGAATATTTTGGTTACAAATGCATTTCTTCGCTTGAAAATTTAACTATTTAGTAGAAAATATATGTATTTTTTTAACTTTAGTTAAGAGGTTATATTTACATTTCTATATAGAATGCGTATTTCAGAATTTCCTAACTTTTCCATGACCAATTTTTAATTTTCCCTGAACTTTATTTATATTATTTTTAAACAAAATAGATAAATTTTCAACCAAAAAAGATGAATTTTAAAACACAAGTTGACTTTCAAAATAAAGAAAATACATTTTCAAACAAACATGTATTAGTTAATTTTCAGCTTAAAAAAATAAGTTTTAACAAAAACAAAAGAATTTTCAACAAAAAAATAAATTTTGAACTATAATGATAAGTCTTTAAATAAGAAAATAATTTTAAACCAAATAGTTGAATTTACGACCAAAAAAAGAGTTTTCAACAAAATACACTGCAATCTCGCTACAGAAGCCGTTTCGTGGGTACACTTTGTCTCCTTCGTACAATATCGGGACTCGCCAAACCATAAACAATCAGGTCCATATGAGTCATTTCTGTTGGAGTTTCGTCTTAAAATTTTTTTTGTAATTTTGCTATTTTAGGTTTATAATGTCATAATTAAAAAGAAAATGTTTCTGCTCGAAAATCAATATTCATTTTTAATTGTATATTTATTAAATACAGCCAGTAAAAATAGTAATAATATTTAGTTTACTACAAAAAACCATCAATTTTTGACTTTACAGGCAATACTATGAAAAAATGATGAAAAATTGTACATTTCAATGTCGTAATTTTAATTTATAGACTTGTTTATTTATATTCATTATATGTACAGAGCTGTTCTACAAACACACACGCAAATATCCAAGCATCAATTTTTATTATTTCAAATGGAAAAAGTTTTAGTTTTCGAATTTTTTAATTTCATTGGGCGTGAAAAATGTTCGCGAACCGGGGAAAACGGGTATATTTTTGTGTGTTTAAAATGGTTACCCTGAAAATTGAGCTGCCATTTGTTTATTTCTAAGAATAAGCGTCAAGGGCTCTGAACACAGGACCTAACCTAAAAATGAATGAGGCAATTCAGTTTGGAAGTTGAGTCTTATAGTTTTAACGATCTTAAGTAGTTTTTTTAATGATACAATTTGTTTAGGTGATTAAAAATTCTTTTTATATTCGCATAACAAATTTTTTCCACTAAAGTTTCGATAGGATTTGTCACGACCTTTTCATTAAATATAAGCATTTAAAGAATAGTTATTTTACCTTAAAAAATAAATGCCAAAAAGAAATTTCACTTCTTTTCCAATTTCAATCATCTTTTTGGTAATAAAGCCGACTACGAACTCTAATTAAAGCGAATAACGGTTAACGAAGTCTATGCGCGCAGCCATATTTTGATTGCGTAATACCGATGTGGTACTCTTTGCAAGTTGGTCTCTATAAAACTTTTTGATTTCTTTTTCTGCAGAAAAATGGATTTGAATACATCAAAAAAGAAGATGCGGATATCATTGCACTTCAGGAGGTTAAGTGTGACAATGCTAAACTGCCAAATGAAGTGAAATTAGCGGAATACGAGCGTTTCTTTGTGGACAGTAAGTGTTTTGTGCATATACAGTTATATTTGCAGACTGGGCCGATAAAACCCGTCCAGGACAGGGATAAGTTCAAATAACTCTAGTGTTATATTCAGGTATTAACCTGCCAGTTATACAATGGGTGATAGGCAGAGGATGCAAGCAAACACAATAGAGCCGTAAGACAAATACTCTACTGCATCAAGTACTATGGTGTTGAGGCAATGGTTCGGGTCAGCCTCTTTCCTCGCCTAAAGACTCAAATCACTTATTACCCTTCCTGCCATCCTGATACTTTCGAATATTAGCGCGACTGCTAAATTTTAATTAACAATGAAAATTATTAATAAACAATAATACTTTAATTAAGTACAATATTTAACATTAGTTTAGTCATCTATCACATTTTTGAAAAGTTCCTTCGGGGATCAGTATCTCAGCAATCGATATAAATCGATAACGCCAACCCCAGTTTGAATAATCAATACTCATAATTAATTTTTGGTTGGTGGATTCGATTACTAACGATCATATAAATAATTATAACAATGCTCACACAATTTAATGGCAAAAAAAGTAACTAAACATTATTACTATAATTATCTGAACAAATCATGAGAAAAATGCAAAAGTAACAATATTATCATCAAATCTAGATGTAAATGCATTTCAGAACAATCGAGTGCGCAAGAGTATCCTAGAGTAGGGGAGTTAACGGATATAAAAACAATAAGATAGATAAGCGACGCCTTAATAGTTTTGAGTAAACGGATTGCCTGTTAGACGATCTCCTGGAATGTTACTGTACCTGGGTGAAGCGCTTTCATGTCGTGGCTGCATGATATGTGGTGCGAGAAATACCCAGAGCTCTCTTACATTTCACATCTGCTGCTAAACCATGTCATGCACTTCTAGTCTAATACAGCCAGAACAAGCCGGCAGCAGAAAACAGAGGCAACACTAATCAATCACGAGCAGGAACGCAATGAAGGAAGAGCGACCCATTAAGACCAAGTGAAACATCAGCATCGAGGTTCCTTTGAAGCCCTAATATCCAGCACAAGTGAATGATGCGTTTCATGGAGATTTTCCCTAAGAATTCAATCTATCGACCAAAAATTGTAGCGTGTATGCAGCAGCAAGAACTTTGGTGGATGCAAATCATAAAACAATCATTACATTAAATGTTTCAATGTCAAAAAAACCAGTCAGATGATGTGGTTTCTCACTTCCTTGTACGCATTTCCTTATGCAAGGGAATTATTCATCCGGTACGATACGTGACTACGGGGCAGTGCATTTGTATTCGGAATAGGCTCCAATTATCTAAAAAGATGTACTTCTAGTATTTAAGAAGTAAAATAAGGAAATTTAATTTTGAGGTTGAGTATAAATGATGGAGTACGGATAAAATATTATTTTTTAAATATCACCTCCATAAGTCTGTTGTATAGGGTTCCAAAGAAACACCATGAGTGAAAAAATGGGTTTTGCGAAATTTTGGCGCTAATTATAATTTTTTTTTGCGTTTTTTGAATGAAAATTGTTTCGCAATTTTCTTATAGAAAAGACTTAGAGGAAGGTGGTATTTCATCAATATAAACAAAAGCGATTGTTTCAAACATTTATTTATATTCTCAAAAATATCCTCTTAGGATAATGCTACAATATTGCAGTTTAAACGAAAATTTCAATTTTAGTCTAATTTTCAATTAACGTGTGTTAAATAATTAATGAGAATGAAGAAAGTTAATGAAGTTTTAGAAATTCATTTGAAAAATTTATTAGTATTGTTAATGATATTCTTTTTGCTTAATGGTAGAATGTTGCGTTTTTCTCTGAAATTTTGAACTATTTCTCTCTTTTTCAATAGAACTGACTGCATTTTCTTAATTTGCTTACAACATTTTTGGCACATCATACCAGTCAGCACTGTAAGAGCGACGTAGATGGTAATAAAGCACTCTTAAGAGCCGCATTATGCATTAGTATGTGTTCTAGGTACTCAGTTTGTGCATTCTACGCTCTGCAACTCTCGCTAGGAACTTGGTAGTGATAACGTGTGCGGTGACAGGTGCAGAGAAGACTTTACGCGGTTTGTTGCGGAAGGTGTGAGTGGAGTGTGAGAGTGGAAGTCTAGAAGGTCATTAGGGTTGTAAAGGGTGAATTGGGGAGTAAAAATTAATTTTCAGAGTAGTTGTGGGTTGGGATTTGGTTAAATAGGGAAAGTGAGGTTAGCTTGGCAAGGAATCAGGGGAGTTTGTGTTCAGGAGTTTGGGCCTACAAGGGGGCCAAGGGTGGTTCTTTTAGTGCTAGGGGATGCAAGGGAAGAGAAAAGGGTATCTGCAGGGGCTGTGAGGGGTGGATAAAGGCAAATAAAGGGAAAATTTGGGGTGGTAAGCAACTACCGTCTTGAAACACATCTGTAGGTTGCAGAAGTTACTTTTTGCATGAAGAGGTTTCAGTTACTGATGGAAGAGCGGAAGGTGGTCAGCGAGAGTACTAGCAGTGCTGCTATTGAATTCGACGGGTAGGGAATTTCCCACACGCCACGACGTCCAACTGCGTGGCTCGGTGTCGAGTAGTGCGTCGAGGAGAGAGAAAAAGCGAAACGATGGAAGAGAGAACGCGAGGTAAAAAGCGTCTGGCGCAAGTGAGAGGAAGGATCTCTTGAAGGGAAGGAGAGCTAAGAGAGTAAGAAGTTAAAATGAAGAAGATAGAATAAGCGATTAGGGTGTGGAAGAAAAGGGCAGAAAAAAGGCTTGAAAACGTAAAGGACAGATCGGAAATAGAAGTACGTATCACGGAGAGGGTGGGAAGAAAAGTGTTGGGGAGAGGATGGGGAATATGATAGAAGCGAAAAGGGGAGAGAGTAGGAATGAAAAAGAGGAGAGAGTGGATTGGGAAGGTTGAGAAAAAAGAGTTAAAAATCGAGCGAAAAGAGAAGGCAGATAGGAGAAATAATATTATTATATGATAAGAGGATTGATGTTAAAGAGCGGAAAAGAAAGGGAGGAGGTAGAAGCTCTGTTACAGAACTGGAGGGAATAAAGGAGAATGAAGTCGCGGTTGTGGAATTGGAGAACTGGAAAAAAATGTTGGGGATAATGGGAAACAAAAATATGATAAAGGATAGGAAAGTTTCATACGGGAATCTGTAATATCAGCAGAGTAGTTAGGGTGGCGGAAGGCATGGCTCGGAAGAAGATACATTAGGGGAGAGGATGACATGGACAAAGGAGGCGATAGAGAAGTATCAGGAGCAGTTGGGAAAGGGAATGCAAAAATTTGAAAATAACGGATGAAAGGAATTGCAAGAAGTGGAAAGAAGGAACTGCGAAAAGCGATAAGATATGTAAGAAGGAAGAGCAGGAAAAGGAGAAAGACGTGGAAGAGGCGTTAAGAAGTGTTAAAATAGAAGGGGACGTGTGCAAGATAATAAATAGATTTAGCAAACGTAGGGTGGGGATAAGTTAGAAGATATGGAGTGAAGAATGCAGGCATTTTTTAAAGATTCATTTCAGGGCTCAGATACACGGAAGTGTAATAAGGGGATTAGAAGAACGAGGTAGTTAGATGGGGTTGATCTGAATGATGAAGACATAGAAAAGTAGACAAGGAAGTTAAAGATGTCAAAGGCGGCAGGGTTGGACGGGGTGGGGAACGAAGCCGTAGGCGAGCTTTAAGGAGGGAAGAAGTATTATCGACAATATTTACGTCTTGCAGCATGTGGTGGATAAGGGTTTAGTAGGATGAGTGGAAAGAGGCCTGATCGAGAGGGTAAGGGAGGTATATGAAGAGTCGACAGATAGGGTAAGAGGAGAGGAGGGAATGTCGAGGGTTTCTGGCTGGATAGGGGGTTCGCGCAAGGATATCCGCTAAGCCCAACGCTTTTTGCAATTTTAGTCGCATATGACATAGTGCTGCTAGCAAAGAACAAAGAAGATTTAAAGATGATAATAAGGTTGAGAAGATACTTGGATAAGAATAGGTTAGAGTTAAATGTGGAAAAGTACAAGCTTATGGTGTTCAGGAAAGAAGGTGGGAGGGATAAGGAAGGGAAGTGGTAGAGAAAGGCAGTACAGGAGGTGAAAGAGCTTGTGTACCTGGACTTTCTATTTCAGATAAATGGAGGAGTGGATGGTCATATGAAAGAGAAAGAGAGAGAGAGAGAGAGAAGATCAAATGTGGAGATGAGGCAGGTGTGGGAGAGGTATGTAAAGTGGACACTGAGGTTCGCAAAGAATACGCCTAACGACATTGTCAGGAGCGAGACAGGAAAAACGAGTTTAGGGATTATAACTGGGAGTCGAGCGTGTAAATATGAGGTGAAATTTTTGGAAGAGACCCCCTCGTTGGGGTGGGAAGATAGAGGTTGAAAGCAAAAGGTATTTTAGAATTAGTGGAGTACAGATGGATTAGATGGGAGGAATGCACGAGGAAGAAAGGAGTGTATATGAGTTGGTTAAGAAAACTTAAGAAAAGAGTGAAGGTTTAACAGGAACTATGTGTAGACTAGCCAAGGTAGAGAGGGCAATATTTATGTGAGAAAGGAGGGAAAGGAGGTCAGGAACGTATAAGTAGGATGAGATGCGGATGCATGGAGGATTATAATAGAATCTTGCTCTCTAGGGAGAATATAATGTCTGAACTGTGCGGAAAGGGGGATGCAAAATTAGAGCACTGGTTGGAGGAGTGTGAGGGGGTCGAAAGAAGTGGGATAAGCATGGAGGTATTGTTGCATGAAATGTGGGACAAAAGAGCAGCAGCATGGGTGAAGGGGGTGTCGGGAAAGGTTGTGAAGAAAAGAAGGAAGGAGAAAAAGGAATGGAGAAGAAAAGATTGTAGGCTATTGCGTGCGAGGCGAGGCGAATCGAGGACGGCAAGGCTATAAGACCAAGCGGTCTTAGAGATAAAGTGTGGTCAATTTTTTAAGGCCAGCAGGCCGAAAAATAAACGTTTATCTATCTACTAAGGTGGAAATTACACCGTCTTGGCACACGAAACTAAAACCCTCTGTACCTGAATTTAGCCCTAAATTGAGAAAAGCAAAAGTTTGCTCTTTTCACAAGGACTGTTATTCAAGTGAAGTAGCTCTTCGCAAAATTTTTTAACCTCTGCTTTCTTTACTTCGGCTTTTAGAAAAAAATCATCTAGATGTACTGATGCACTTTCCCACCTTCTGATGTTAAAATTCAGGTAAAGGGTCTCGACCGCCTGCTCAGCGGCTTTGTAAAGGAATACTCCTTGGCCAATCATCTCGCGGTTCCTGACCATTTTTAGGAGAGGATCTCTGTCATTTGCAGTGATGTGAGCAGAAGGGCAGAAGGGGAGGGGTGCTGATATTAAAATGTTTGCAATTCCAAACTTTTCTTTCACGCCTTGCAATAAACTTCTTATTGTAATTCAAAGCAATACTTTTTACAAGTCCTTTCAAGACCTAGTTCTTCCATCTACTCATAATTATTCCATTCTTTTTTTTTGCCTCCTGGGTAAGATAGCTTTTTTGTTTAAATTAATATTTTTAACTTGGGAAAAGAGTGAAAATAATTAAATTAAAAATCAATACTACTTGACATTTTTTTGTTATCTTGAATTAATTATTACTTTTCTCCAATTGAAAATTGTATAAAAGGTAATATATTTTATTTAAATTAATTAATTAATTTTCTCCACTCTAATTAATTAATTATTACATTTTGATTGAAAATTGGACCAAAAGTTAATTTTTAAAATTAAAAAGTGCAATTTTTCAGATATATGCTTAGTAGTGTTGCATTTCAGCGAGCAATGAGAAACAACGGGAACAGCTCTCGTCTTTTTTTATGAAATCTCATCTGATCTCGTCTCATGTAAGCGAGCTTCTCCAAAGATCATATATGTCGATCAACTGCCTTGTATGTGTCAGAATTAACATTCGTGAAAAAACAAATGTAATAACTATTGTCGTGAAATATTAAAGCATATATATTTGTATATATAGAAGGCGTAAAAACATAGTATTCAGCGTAAAATTGGATATCTATTGAATTATATAATTCTTTTATTATTGATTAGTGTTACTAAAATATTATTCTCAATAGAATAATCTTTGTTTTCTTGCTCATTAGTTTATTTTTTGTATGGTCTTTGTGGTTATATTTCATATCTGATGCATAAAGAAAATTATTTTCTGATTCTGGATTCCTGGGGCCAAAAAGGCCTCATTTATATACCTTTTCAATAACAATTGTTTTAATAATGTTTAATAATTGATTAAGTAGCATATTTCAAAACTCGTTTCAAAAGAATAATAACATTACGAGTATACTA
>JAAAKG020134062.1:0-13967 GCA_010014905.2 Druon quercuslanigerum | reverse complement strand
CGCATCCCTTTTTCTTTGTTTCAGGTACACATAGAATGTCTAGTTTCCTTATGTGCATAGTTTCTCGTATTTCTTTTGACTTGAGGTCATTCAGCCCCCTAGCATTCCATTCACCCAGTCTCCATTCGTCGCCTGAAACTTGACCTTTACGTTTTCCGTGTGCATGCCTTTAGTCAATTAAAGTTTTTGTCCTTTCCGAGGCTATTTTATTGTTTGTATTATATTTGAAAATTTTCAATTACTAGAAAGAACAATTGCTTAATATTTAATAATATTTTACTGTTTCTTTTTCATTTTTTATTTGTAGAAATTTTTAGCACCTAATTATTTTACTGTTTAATTGTTTGAATCTCGCACATTTTATTATAAAATGTAGATGTTTTCTCCAAAAAGTATAGTGGTTGAAATGTTCTAGTTTTTTCTCAACATTTTTCCTACCAGGGAAACTGCTGTTATTCATAAGAAAAATTCGAATATGTTGAAGAAATATTTACAATTTTTGAAAAGATTGACAATTTATTCTAATCTTAAAATAATTTGAAATAATTTCAAAGAAATGTCGTACGCCGACAACATGTGGCTATTCGTACCGAAATTTCTGTGCCCACGGCCTCATTTCAAAGAAAAGTATAACGCGTTTTGCGCTTGGAATGAGAAACAAAAGCTTTTACAGAATTTTTAAAGGCTTCTGAAGAAGAAAGAACATTTTCGTGACATTCCTATGAAAATCGGAAATGAATTATTATTTCAAAAAAGTCGATGATTTAAAAATATGAAAATAGATTTTTTTAAATATCAACAGTGAATCTGCAAGTTTTTACAAATTTTAGGAAAAACTGGAATAACTTAAAAACATGTGCAAGAGAACTAAAAAAGTTAAAATTTTAAATAATTTAAAACATGTCACAGCCCCATTTTACTTTTGCCGATCATTGTCCTGGTTTATTAAAAAACAATAGTTCACTGGATCATTGAAAATGGCAAATTGAACACTTCAATTTCTGATTGTAGCAGTGTGCAAGCAGAAAAGTTACGACATATCGCAGTTTTTCATTTCCGTTTGTATAATTTCAACATTGATGTATTTCTTAATGCTAGGTTAACAGTTTCCAATTTTAAATTACTTTTCAATAATAAGCTGTGCATTTGAAAGAATTAACTGATATCTCTTTATACAAATTTTGTTATCTAACTTTCGGAAAAGCTCTTATTAATCATGTCCACATCATTTTAAGTCATGAGTAGCACGACGCAAAATTATTCGAATCGTCCTGGCGAGGCGTCTACATATTGCCATGGTATACCACGATAGTGGACCTTGTAAGACGCGTGGCTTGAGCATATTCTCGTACCCCAATTGGCCGGACCATAGCTTTTTGATCATGGGTTACCCCAAATTTGCGGAGATCAGACGCTCGGAAATGTAGATACTATATTTTCCTAAACTGCGCAAGCGCGGAACTGTGTCGTAAGGACCACGTGTGCAGAATGAATCGTCTGTATTACCAGAGTTGCCAGATCAGGGGTTATGCCACTAGATTTAGGGGCTTTTTGGGCATTCAGTGGGAATTTAAGTGGGAAAAATTCATTAGTGGAAAATCTCCGTGGCTTTTTTTTTAGGCTTTTTTTGGGCTACGCGTGCCGTTCTGCGTGTTGATTGGACGCACAATAATCTATATTCTAAATAAGTCTTCCGCGTATATTTTAAAGAAGTCTTCTTTAGTAAGCCAATCACGTTCAGGACGAATTCCTATCTGTATTTCTGCCTGTCCAGAAGCAAAAGAAGAAGACGAAACTTTGCGAAAATTACGTGTAACATTTCAAACTGCTATTGTTTAGGCTACACATAAAAATAAAGCTTTAAGACATATTATCTCATGAGAATTAATGAAACTAACAAAAAAAAAGTAACATTATGACTCTTATGATATAGAAATTATAACGTACTGTTTATCGTCTACTGCAGCAGGTAATAAGTTTAAGCTATGGCGTAAATATATAAAATATATTCTAATTGTATTTTTGAATATGTGGCATACAGTGTTAGAATACTGCATATAATAAATCAATTCAATAATAATTGTAGCATATCATTTATTTAATGATAAAAAATATTCTTTTCAATATTCAGATTCCTGAAGGATATCGAAATTTCTTAATTCAGTTCCTTATTGCCTCTGGGTAAAAGCCTATGGTGGCGATTGTTGTTGCCTGAAAGTTTTATTTACAAAAACCAGGTAAAATCGCGCATTTTCTTTTAAGGGTTGCATTAACATCCCTTAATGATTCAAATATGGAAATCAACATTTTTTAACAACTAAATTCTCGAATTTCTCACGTAATCGAAATTTTTTAAACTTAAGAATTATTTACGATTTTTTATAAAAAAAGTCGCTTAATATATTTAATGATGAATATCTTCTCACAGTTATCTGAATGATATTTGTTTTAAAGCCTCAAGCAAATTTCGAAACTGTAGATTAGGTTTACATAAATTCCGTATCTAATCAATAAATCTATGCCGACGTTAAAATTTAAGAAAATGTAATGTTAGTTTTAGTAAGTAATAAAATTATCAGAGTTTCCAAATGTTAAATAAGGTCAATAAAATATAAATATATTACTGGTAATAAAATGTGTAAATTGGAATCAAAATGTGAATGCTTTAAAATGATATATTATTAAAAAATGTAGAATGTGTGGTCGTTATTTCGTATAACTTATCTCTCTTTTTTCGCGAATAAACAACAAACTGCGTAGTATTCAATTAAACATGTCATAAATGATTGAGATAACCGAATAGAAATCATTTATAATATTCTGGACTCCAATAGAATAATTAATTTTTAATGATTAGAGATATTTAGTTCTCTAAAAAGATGCTAAAGAATTTCAGGAGATTAAAAAATTTTTATGGATTGTCAAAGAATTTTGCTTCAAAGATTTCAATGGATTTAAAAGAAGCTTACTCACTTTTTATGTTGCTCCTGAAATATTTTCTTAAGTGAATAAAATCAACTTTCTTTCACCTGTTTTCAGAAAATAGATATTAAGGAATTGACAAAAGAATGAAGCTTCGAGAAGCGTAATACACGAACTTTTTATTGCAATTAACAATTACTTGTAACATTTAGATCCTACTTCAGATCACAAACAATATTATATTTTCTTTTTACATTTTAATACATTTAATTAATGGTTTAGCCGAATATCTTGTACAATTATTGTTTGAAAATTCCTTAAGATTAAATTATGATTGCCTAAGGGAGTTGCTTCCATTTCTTCTCGAGTCATACGTCGAATCGCGCCACTGTTCATGTTTATTTTTACCCGAGTTTCTCTTAAATGGCTAGATATATTTGTATATATTCCACGAAGTATTGTATTATTTTTCTCGAATATTGCAAAGACGTCACCATTGGACGTTGATAATACCATTTTGTCTTCGGTCGGTATGGGTTCATGAGCCATCCGTCTTCCTCTCACGTGAAGAGATTTATCTCCAGGAAAAGCGTACTTTCGAATTTCAAATTGCAGGTTTGGATGATTGTTGGGAATAAGTCGAATAAATCTAACTTGCTCAAGTTTATACCCAAGTACGCGTAAAGAAGAATGCCTGGCAGGAGCAGACCTGGACCTGACACGAAGAGAAGATTCAGCAATAGGAGAATATACCTGGGAAGCAGCAGAATTTGGTCTGACAGGCGGAAGAGGCCCTACAGAATAATGGTGTGTGTCAGGAGAATCAGATCGTACGGGACTTGAAACATACGGAATAGAGTCTTCATTACCTAAACCCTCGATTTCTGAACTCAACTCTGCAACAAGAAACAGAGGATTAAATTTTCTTTGTTTTTCTTTTCCTCCATGAATCAAATTTCAAACTCTTTTCCTGGAGGAAAAGAGCCGACTCATCGAAATCACAAAAAAGAACGTATTCTTGTTGAATAAATAAGGTCTGCTACTCAATAGCGTACTTTATTTTCTATTCCGGCTTATGCTGCCTTTTAAACTTGTTGGAGTTCAGTCATCCTTTTTAGTTAAAAATGTATCCGTGTTGTTAAAATGTCAACCTTTTTTGGCCGTTGAAGGTTAAACTAATTTGTAAAAAACGATTTGTTTTTTGGGTAAAGATTCGTAATTTAATAATAATTTAATATAGCAGCCACATTAATATTATTACGAATTCCATATCGATATGGACGCTTTTTGAATTCTATTTTTTAACACCCACATTTTGCATTTTTCTTACACATTTCGGACAAGCGCAAAAAGAGTTTGGAAAGAAATCAATTACCAAAAAATGGGGATTAGGTAAGAAACATTGTGTTATTTGTAGTAAACTAAAAATGAATGCTTCGAATTATAGGTATGTTATATTATTATATTCACCAATAAAATTGAAGATAACTGCCAAGAACAAGACGAGAGTATACGAAATCCACATGTTTTTGAATTAGAGGACTCAGTAATTAATATATTGAAGAAGAATTGTATTAAAAATGTAACTAATGAGTATTCTAGTGCTTTACTGGATCTTATAATTATATCGTATTATCATTATCTGATATATTGTAGGCAATAAGCTTACGCTCCTCAGATATTTACATTTCATTAGAGTCAATTCCAAAAAATGTAATAACTAAATTCGTTAAAACTGATATCAAGATTTATATAATCTGTTAAGTACGTTTTAGCGAAACCCGTTGTTTGCAGCTGGCTGAACGACAATTAAAAAATAAGTTTAATTGTGATTTTATGTTAATGCCTTTTGAAGTCATGAACAGTTTTGACATTTTTATGTATCTAAATTTCTACTCTACCGACTAAAGTTAATCTAGATTACTACATTGTCGACTAGAAGTAATGTAAATTCCTACTTTGTCTGCTAAAGCTAATTAGGGTTCTAACTTTATCGACTGATGATAATGCAATTGTCTAACTTTCTGCCGGTCGGTAACTAAAAATGATAGAAAATGAGTAGATCTACAAATGTTCGGCAGAGCTTGTTTCCAAGCTGTGCTTTCCCCAATGACAGCTGCATATACGCATTTTAAATTTCAAACGAGCACTTCTTTGCATTAACCTGCATCGCCATCTAGCGGTACACTCGAAATTACGAAATTATGTTTTCAAAACAGTACATGGAAGTAACGCCACTATGGCCGAACCTATCATAGGTTGTTGGTGTAGGTTCCTACTAGACATTTGGTTGATGTCCGTTGGTTACTGACTAGTGGAATCATAGCAGGGACGCAAAACATCATCATCTTTTGGTAAACGACTTTTAATACTTCTCATTCTCAATAAACATCTAAACTTTTTCCCTGATACGTGGTGCAGAAATCTATCGCCAAATTTTCTCTATATGAATTTTAGGAAAATACAATATCATTCTTCGAGGTGGCCATTTGAGTATAAAGTGGACACCTATAACACTTTTAAATTGAACAAATTTGAATTAAATGCCAATTCTGATTATAAAATTTAAACTGGTCACTTTTTCAATTGGAAGCTACATTATTTGTATCGTCAGTGGTATTAAATTATTAATTTTTCAGATATTATTTATACCCACAAATTCACCACATTAACGAACAATAGAAAAATGTAAAGGGACCAAATGAGATTGTGACATTCAAAATTGAAATTTAGAACTCAACAAATTTTAAGGACTCAGTGTTTCCTATTTAAAACAATTCAGTTTTAAATAGTTTAGTTGTAAATATTTCTTTCATAGTTGCTCATTCGAAATTAACAATAAAGTATTGCTTCATATTACAATGATGTTCTTTTTTTTTAATAAAAAATCTCTCATTGATGATGCCTCTCCACTCAAAGTAGGCAATATGAAGAATTATCATTATTATTTTCAGCCCCTTGTACCTCACTCTGCTCACCCTATAAATACGCAGAACATCGTCGCCGTCGTCAGTCAGGGCAGACATTTTGATTTCTGGTTTGTTTGACGTCGATAAGAGTGATAATGCAGTACAAGAGAATAAAAAAGCTGCAAAGAATGCAACTCCCAATACAGAATTTTGAAGTGATGGTTGTGTAAGAGATACTTCAAGAAGTGGTGGTTCTGTAAGAAAAAGTTCTGTGGAGTTGATTGAGGATTTTTGTATGGCTCCGAATTTTTGTTCAACACCTAAATGGAGTCGTGATATGCAGAAATGTGTGAAAAAAGTAGACACAAACACAGAAGAAGTCGAAACGAATTTTCTAAATGTAGAAGATTTCCAGGAGAATTTAGATCCCATATAATTGGCTAAGGGTAAGCATGATTTACAGAATGTAGGTAAAGAAGAGGAAGTAGTTTCGAATATAAATGTGCCAATAAAATAGAAGTGCAATGGTAAGAATAATTTAAAGTCAAGAGCATCGAGACGTCTAATATGGAGGCACACAGAATTAGATCCACAAACATGAGATATCTACGGAGAAGTTTTGAAAGCAAGGTTAAGAAATCGACAATGCAAAGACTAAAAATAAGCGGTGCTGTTTTTCTAACTTTATATTATAAATAATTTAAATTTTGAAACTAAGTATACAAAAGTAGCAAAGAAATTTGAAAAATAGCATTTTATGAAATCAATTCGCATAGAATTAGTGCTCATGAATTTTCTAGAAAGATGGAGAAGCTTGCTGGTCTACAAAGAAATTTTATAGATGTAATTCTTAGAAATTCCAATAGAAATCTAAACGGCAGGCGATATACTACGGATGAAGAATTTTTGTTTCTGTCTATTTACAAGCGGTCAGCTGCAACTTAGAAATATTTATGTACTTTCCAGTCTCTTCCTAGTCCATCATCAGTCAACAAGTTGCTTTCAAATAGTGGTCTCGACACTGGTGTAACGTAAGCGACGAAGGATATCCTCAAGGATGCTGCCAATCGAATCACTGATGAGCAGGATAAAGTTGGCGTGTTGATGTGGGACGAATTTTCCCTGAAACTCCATCTTCAGTACTCCAGTAAAAAACGAAAAGTTTTTGAAGTTTTGAGGACTGGGGAACAACGCGCACTTCAAAGTATGCTAATCACGCGCTGGCGTTTATGTTAAGGGAAATAAAGTCAGGTTGGAAAATTCTTCTAACATATTGTTTCTGTGCTGCACAAACGACACAAGGTCAGCTGGCTTTGTGCGTCAAAGAAGTTGTAAGAGCAGTGACACACAACATTCAACTATAATTGCAAGTCCTTATGCTTCTGTATTTGTTAATACAGAAATTTCAAACTCAGATCAATATTTACTTTTTTCGCAGGACTCTGGAAAACGTCCGTCGGAGATCTGAAAATGCCTCCTGAAGCTTGTCACACCTACATTCTCGAACTCTTAAACGACATTGCCACGGGATTAATGACAACAGAATGGACGAAAACGCTCCTCGCATTCCATGGAGTAGGAACTCATATTACTATGACTTCTTCAGACAAGCTAGGGCCGCATTGAAAAAATGCAGTTTTGACCGAAATACTAAAAAACGGGCCAGGTCAGACGCACCTTGCTTGGAGAATCTGATCGATACACTTCAAGGATTTTGGATACTTTGGACGAAATTGAAGGGCCTTGGTTTTACAAGTTTTTGCATGTAACAAATCGGACTTTTAAGCATAGTCCTGGAGACAATTGTGAAGAAGACAATGGTAAGTTTCTTGAATTGCTAATTGGGAAACCAGCAGAGGAAGACGAGGATGATGAAGTAGAGAATGAGCAAAATAAACATAATTTAACTGAAAAGGAAGTAGAAGTGGAAATTGCTCCTATCCCTGAGAATCTATCTTGAACGCACCTGGATAGTAAATCAGCACAGTGGCTTACACCAAAATTAAAATTTACTTTTTTCAGATACGACAAGCATAGGAAAGAAGTAGTCTCTGTTTTTCAGAAACTTTAGTTTAAAAAGTATTTCCAAGGGATTCTGACGTATCTAAATAGATTATTTAGACGTAAAGCAAGCACTGAATTGTTACTTGAAAACAATTCCTAAAATCAAACGAGCTGAGGTGCTACAGCTAAATCTAACTTTAAATCCTTCTGCTGTTCCCAAAGTAGTCAAATCTGTCTTAAAAAAGGGAAAAACAAGGACCCATTCAGTAAGATCTTCCATCCGAAATCCTTGTACAGGATATCAAAGAACGTGACCTGAGCTTATTGAAATTCCAAATTGAGACTTCACTTTTATTTCTATTTATGCTAACCGTCTGCGCAAAATTCTAATTCTAATCTTGGAAATCTTGGATATCTTTCACCAATTCAAATATTTATCTTGGAAATCTTTTTGAGATTAGCTTAAAAATATTTCCCAATATTTATGATCTTCGAAATCTGCATACTTTTTTAAATTTCGGTTAAGAATTGTTCATCAATTTGAATATTAATCTTGGAATCTTTTTTGAATTATACTTCAAATCTTTCAAAAGATATAATTAAATGTGAAAAACAATTACATTTGGAGTAGGTTACTTTACATTACTTTTGTATTTCTTTAATTTATATAATTGTTCTTGCGATACTGATAATCTGTTGTTACGTGAATTATGTAATTTATCCGTTAAATTGTATGAATTCTTACGACGTATGTACTAAAATTCGAAATTAATATTATACAATTCTTAACAATTACTATTACTAATGTAAATTTAGTTTGAGAAGGTATAGTAAGAGTGTGGTCAAATTGAAAAAAATCACATCATCATTAGATTTCATGAAATTCACTCAACTTAATTTTTGTTTTATTATTATTCCTTATATATTATCATCCATGCTTGCGAATTGTGATTTGTTTTTTACTCTGTATGTATTGTAAATATGTGAAAAATTTTAAAATTGAGTATAAGAATCAAAAAAATATATAAACCGATAGGAGAAAATTTATAAAAGTAAATAAAGAATAAATAACAGTCTTGATACATTTTTATTATGCTTCAAATAACACTAAAAATGTATTGAGAGTAACTGCTTATACTCCATATATTTTTAAACATACTCTTCCATTGGTTTATTCACTTTTTTAGTTATTATATTTAATCTTAAAATTGGTTACATATATACAATTCATATAAAGTAGATATACACAAACACATATAACGTTGCTTCAATGGCCGACCGACAGCCGGCGCTATTGTCAGTCTATCCTTTTTTGTTACGTCGCGACATTGAACAAATGCAAATCGTGCATTTGTTTTTTGGTCGAATAAAATGATTGGCGCCTACACACTTAACGTATGTATATGTGTATAGTGGCAGCACCAGACGGCTCGAGCGCCAACCATGATGAACAAGTCCTCTTTTTGCGGTCCCACCGGCAGTAGTCGACTACGACGCGACGCGTGCGGTTCTCACGACCTTTGTACGATCGTTTTTGATCCGTACCCACGTACGGTGTTTCTGTACCCACGTACGACTATTCTCTGTACACACGTACAGCTCTTATTCGTACCCAAGTACGGTAGTGCTTCCTTGCACATCACAAATCGGCCACTTACGTGGCAATCGGCCTTTCACCTGTTTAAAAAGATCGAGCTCATTATGGGTGTGTAGTGTGAAAGTTCTTGGCCACCACGTGGCGGCGTGGTCGCGCTGGCGGCTTTGTTCTTGCGCGGCGTCTTTGTTCCTTGCTTTCTTCAGTGTAATTTCTCATTTGTTTGTGTTTAATAAAAGGGTTTTTTCTGCCTCTTAAGGCTTTTTCCCTAAAATAGCGTGGATTAATTTGTTATTAACCTCAGTCACCTTCAACCAAATTGATCAGTTACAGTGTTCCTAAAGATTAAAAAATAAATCAAAATTGAACTAGGCCGCTTTGAATCTAAATCAAACATCTCGAAACTTAACATTGTGGCTCCTGTGAGGTGGTAGATTCCATCTCTCTCATTTTGCATTCGGGAAAGGGGTGGCGTGTGGTAGATTCCATCTCTCTCATTTTGCATTCGGGGAAGGGGTGGCGTCACGCGGGTGCAGTGCAGGTTGTGTATGCATGTGGATACGACATCGAAGCTCGCGCGGCTTATATCGCTTGCTCGCCTCTCCCCTCGACTTCTCGCCAATCGTCACAGCAGCAGCGTAGGAGCACGGGTAAGTAGTGGCGACAACAACAACCAGCGCCGTCGATCTCGTCCGGGGGGCCTCACTCACGCAGCTGGCCATCAACATCGCTCTAACGAGTACAAGATAAGTCCTTTCTGCATTATTACCATTGTGATCGCATGCGTTATTTGAATATCACAGTTTATCTAGTTTGAAATACAAAAACAATGTATTATTAGTTGTTGAATAATCGCGTTCATTGTTTTAATAGTTAAAATATTGTCAATTGAAATTGGCATTTATTGAAAATATTTCGTTGCTTGGAATATCATTGTTGATATAACAATTTACAATTTATTCGAGTAGAGTGTTACTATTTTCGTCCGCGTTTAATACAATAAAATGTATTTGTTCATCGGACTCAATTGATCCCGCCGGCGCTCAGTTTAGAATATCGTTGTTTCCTTTATTGACAATTTATAAATTTTAAAATGGCTACTGAAATAGAGAAGCGTGTATCATGCATTGTTTAGAAGGGCTGCGCGTTGGAGAGATCAATTGCATCACTCAAGATGTTCTTAGAAAGTGAAACTCCCGACTTGGTAAATGCGGAGATACGTTTAAATAATATTAATACGCTTTTTAACGAGTACGTAACAAATCACGAAGAAATAACCGTACTCCAATCGGATCATCCTCGCGTCGCCGCGTACGCTAAAATTGAAGCAGACTACTACGCGATCGCTAGCCAGGTGCAAAAACTGAAATCCATTGCACCTGCACCTCTCGCGAATTCCACTGCTATAAATGATACAATTTTCACGCTTACTGAAAGGGTTAATATACCAAAGTTACCTTCAATTCAGATTCCAAAATTCGACGGTAAGCATGAAAATTGGACCAAATGGAAGAGTAGCTTCACATCGCTCAAACATGATCGCGCGGAGATCAACGCGTACATCAAACACACTCAACTGATAAGCGCTGTTGATGGTGGTTTAGCTGCCACAGTTATTAAGGAGTACGATCTTAGCGAAACGGATTACCCTCTTGCATGGGACGCGCTATGCCATGCTTACGATCAAAAGAGTATCATCGTAAGCGAAGACAGCGATACGCTTCTGGATTTACCCAAGGTGATCGAAGCGAAACCGGAACTTCTAGCGCAGTTAATGTACAGGACGCACGTTAGTATGTTAAAATCGTTGAATGTCAAGATCGGTGATGAAGTAGTGATTCGTCTTCTAGAGCGCGCTCTACCGTCTAGTGTAGGCTCCCGATGGGTAGATCGTTTTTCGAGCGACAAGGTTGTCAAATTGGATGATTTATATAAATTCATTCAAGATACCATTTTCTAACTTCGTCAAAAGAGCCATATGCCTCAATACCTGCAGGCGTCAAAAAAGAGGGTGGGAGTTAACGACGTTCTGCCGTATTAAAATTTTTAAAACCGGGACGCGTACTGTCGTCACTACGGCCGGAACATCGAGTAACGCTTGCCTTAAATGTGGTCAACCCCATCAGCTCTACAAGTGTTCAGCTTTCAAAGAACTCAAACTTAGTTAAAAATATCGCCTTGTCAATGACAACCGATTGTGTCGGAACTGTTTGTATGTTCACACATCCTCTTGTGACAGCCAAAAGCGATGTAAGGAACAGGGATACAACAAGGCTCATCACACCTTGCACCACCAAAATCCAGATTCATCAGAGAAAGGGCAACCATGACTAGCGTCGACGCAATCACTCGCGTCGAATGCGTATGTTTCCGAGTCTCAGCTTATGGCGACCGCCGTCTTGAGATTTTGAACTCATTAGGGAGATAGTCTCATGGCACGCACATTATTGGATTCTTGTTCGAACGCGAATTTAATGACTCAGAACTTCCTTACTCGGTTACAGTTACCAACTAAGCAATGTGTTGTTGATATCGGAGCAGTTGATGATGCGAGCACTGTTTCGGAAAGATACGCTAAAGCCACCTTCTTTTCAACTTACAATAATACGGAATATCAATTAAATTTCTTGATCGTACCTAAAATAGTTAACCGAGTGCCTAATGAGACATTTCCACGAGAGAAATTCGACATTCCCAAAAACATCAAACTAGCCGATCCCCAGTTACACGTGCCTAGATCTATCGACGTTCTCTTGGCATCTGGTCCCACATTTTCTTCCCTGGCAATAGGTCAAATAAAACTAGCTAGCGAAAATTCCAAAATCACTCTCCAAAAAACCTCGTTTGGTTGGATAATCGCTGGGGATTCGAGGACCAACGGGACTCTTAACGCCAATTCGTGCAACGTTGTGAAACTAGATCAGCTTCTAGAAAGATTCCTGACCATCGAAGATCTTGACTATCGACCGGTCAAGTCTCGCGATGACGTGGTCTGCGAGGAACACTACAGACAAATTTGAACTAGGTTCATCTAAGCAGCAAGCGTTGCAGCGATTCCATGCGTTAGAGAGGAAATTCAAGGCGAACCCCGCTTTCCAATCTACATATGAGAAGGAGCTCAAAGGATACCTGGAGCTGGGCCACATGACGCTGTGCGAGGATGACGACGAGGATGGGTACTACATACCCCATCACGCGGTCATTAAGGAATCGAGTGATACCACTAAATGTAGGGTATTCTTTGATGCTTCCGCCAAAACCTCCACCGGTTTCTCATTGGACGACGCGTTGCTGACAGGGCCTATTATACAGGAGAACCTTCGACAGGAAATTTTGCGTTTCAGAACTCATCCGTTCGTGATGACTGCAGACATCGAGAAGATGTACCGACAGGTTTGGGTTTATCCGGAAGACCGGAAGTTCCAGAAAATTTGGTGGTACTACGAGGATAATATCAGGACGTTCAAGCTAAACACCGTGACCTTTGGGGTTAAATGCGCCCCCTTTTTAGCTATTCGAACGTTATTCCAGCTCGCCAACGACGAGGAAGCCAAGTTTCCTCGAGCTTCAATGCTTCTCCGACGCGACTTCTATGTCGATGATTTTCTTTCAGGTGCAGACACGCTGGAGAACCTCCTTGCAATTCGGGATGAGATAATACAATTTTTAGGCCGGGGAGGGTTCGTCATTCGGAAATGGTCATCTAATCATACATCAGCGTTAGAAAACATCGACAAGAAAATCTTTGATTTAGATTGCGAAATTCAAGGGAATTCAATAAAAAGGGAGCTTGGGATTGTCTGGGATTCTCAGCGCGATATATTCACGTACTTAGTGAATCCCGCGGACTCTCAACTCGTTTCCACTAAAAGAAAACATTTATCCCAAATATCGAAGATTGTCAATCCCTTAGGTTTGATAGGACCTTTAACACTTCACACTAAGAGCCTGATGCTAGAATGTTATAAGGCCAAAATCACCTGGGACAAGTTATTACCTCAGGATATTCACACGAAGTGGGTCACGTTAGCTGAACAACTCCCTCAATTAGAGGCGATTGCCATACCGAGACCTTTACGGTGAGCAAACCGAGTCTCTACCGAAATTCACGGGTTTTGCGATGCGCCCATGAATGGATACGGTAGTTGTTTATTCATTCGGTCTGCTGACGCGTTAGGAAACGTTACTATAAGGCTAGATTATAGTAAGAATAGAGGCCTATCCTTAAGTCAACAGACGATTCCTCGACTAGAATTGGCCGGCGCTTTGCTTCTAAAAGGGCTTTACGTCGAGGCTCAGGATCAACTGTTTTCTCCAGTAGAGGGGGTGGTTTTCTGGTCAGACTCTACAATTGTTCTTTGCTGGTTAAAAAAGGCTCCTCATTTATTACGAATATACGAAGTCAATCGAGTAGCTGACATCCAAAAATTGGGTGATGAGGTCAAGTGGAGACATATCGGTTGTAAGAAAAATGTTATTTTATTCAATTAAATAAAATCAACACCTACCTTCGGTACTGCACTTACGAGGTCTAAATC
>JAAAKG020134061.1:0-13967 GCA_010014905.2 Druon quercuslanigerum | reverse complement strand
ATTCCCTTCCTTTGAAATGGCGCTACTTTAGAAATTCGCTCGGGTTACGCTAACCCAGTCCGTACCCTGAGGGTTAAAATGATATACATATAAGAACTCTGGCCGATGTGTGTCGTGAGGATAAATTGTTTGAATTTCCGAGTACCATAAACAGCCGTACATAGATATTCCAAATATTGAAAAAAATGGTCTCAACATTTTTGAAAATGCTCTAACTTCTTGAATTTTTGCCCATAATATCCGGCTAACAAACTTGTACTTTTCCTTGTACTTTACGTACTTGTACTTGTACTGGAAATCGACTAAGTAAAATTTTACATAAAGCCAATACAATAGGATAAGCATTGGAAGGAACCTTGGGACTGTACACAATGTAGAAGTGGGATAAAAATAAGACAACATAGAAAAAATCGATGTTTCGATAGAATAAACAAAATTTCCGGTCCTACATACAATTCCCGGTTTTTTCACGATGAAAAAAATGCCCGGGTTTTTCCCGGTTTCTCCCGATTTCCCTGTCCGCTAGACACCCTGACAGTATAAATTATGATCGCGCGGCTCGCGAGTTGGTTCTCGCGCTTTGCGCTCGATAATGTATTTCCCTCGCGCTCCGCGCTCGGTCTTTGTATATTTCCCACACTTGTGCCCAGATTTTTTAAAACTAAAGGTCAAATCATCGACAACAGTAATTTGGTGATAGTGAATTCTCTTCTGTTAAAGCTCCTTCGGCTTTAACGAACACATTCTCATCACGTATCTCGTGCTTCGCACTCGAATATGTCCCTCAAACTGTATATCTTTTCCATAAATGTATATTATTACAATTCATAACATGCATTGATATTAATACATATGTACGTATTTTCATTGACTCGTTTACACGTCAGCCTTGCATGTTGCCAACTTCTAAATTATATCCCTAGTCTCAGTTACCCACGAAAATTCAATTAATGAGGGGATTGAGGGCATTCAAAAAGCAACATTTTTCTTCTCTTGTTTTTTTTTTCATATCGTGCATTATTTGGCTTAAAATGTTCATTTTCGTGTTTTTTGGAATTTTTAAAATGCTATAACACTGGTAAATTTTGTTTTGATGAAAATAAATAATTAGGATAAATTGTTTGTCTTTTTGAACACTATGAATATCCGTTTAGAGAATCTTTCAATCATGAAAAAAGTGGTCTCAAAAATTTTCAAAATGTGCTCATTTTTTGTATTTTCATCAAAAATAGCTGACTAACGAACTTGATCTTTGATTTATAACACTAAAAGAGTATACCAAAGGCCAATCGATTCTGTCAATTCTTTTGAAAGTTACTACGTGACATTTGTCAAAAACTGGGAGGGTCAAATTTTACACAAATCTAATACCTTCTCTGATGAGAATGTAAAAATGTTTTAAATGATGCTATACATTATTATATACAAATTAAAATTTTAGCAATTTTCAACATAAAAACATAGTTTCTTAGTAGAAAAGTAATACTAGAAACGTCGGGAGTTATATTTATTTACATTAAAGCAATATTCAATAAAATATTTTTAACGGGGCTTATGTACACATTTTCTTAAAATAAACGTTTATAAAAATTAATGAAATTCTTGAATATGGGTTCAGTTTATTTATAACTTTAATGCACAACATAACTCGTAATCCTTCTCTGCGAAAAAAACGGTACTTGTAGGTTAACAATGACTAAAATGTGCATTTGATTGTAACAAATATTTACAAAAATAGAAGAGATTTTTAAATACGAGTCCAATGTAACTAAATGTATACTGCAGAACGTATCTAAATATGTTTCTGAAAAGGAATGGTGCCCTTAAATAGAGAAAAAGCATTTGTTATTGATAGATTATTTTGTTTGATCTAATTTTAATCATACGATGATTGTTTTATTTATTAATAAAGTTCCAAATATTGTTGAATAGTGTAGTAATCAATACAAATACAACGCATTGCATGTTTAGTAATACTTTTCCATAAATATACGGAGCTTTTATGCTTTAAATTTAAATTACGATTATGTTATGATTATTCTACGATTTATATAATGAATTTGTTTAGATAATTTTTTATAAAAAGTACATGTAGGGTTTCACCTTATTTTATTTTTACTCGAAACTATTTACTTAGTTTCCATTAATAATTTTTAGTGAAAAAATAATGTTAACACAATCATGCGTAATAATTGGATTTCATCCTACTTTAACCTATTTGACTCTCATCAAAATCGGTAGTGAATGAGGGTGGCTCTCTCCCTATGTTAATTGCTCATGTTTTATTTTCGAAAAAAAAATATTTTTAACACTCGCTACAGTCATTTTTATATCTTATAGAGTTTAACATGTAAAATGTTTCCTATTTTTACATCTTCGATTTTGCTCAGGATTTTATGAGTAAATTTATTTGACATTTTCATATTGCATTTATCGCATTTTTATATATGAGAAATATTATGCCAAAGTTTTAGGCATATCAAAAGTGACATAAAATAGCAATATTTGAGAATTCCTTGTGAGCCTCCGATATGCTTGTGTAACTTGACTTTTTGAAGAGACCTTTGCGAGCCTATTGAGAATAGATGTTGAAAAAATTAAAAAACGTTTAATTTAAATTAAGAAAACAGCAGGAAAAGCTTATGAAAAATGACACATGCTGAACACCGGCTGAAGGAACTGCATGATGGATAGCTGCAAAAAAGTTGATCCGCGGTTGGGCCGTTCATTGTGCACAATAATTCCTGCGGTCCCAAGCTACGGTTACTGACAATGAGTTGAATGGCAGAGTAAAAATAAGTTATTAAATCTATAGCTGCTCTCTATGTCAAACCTGTAGCTGATGATAGGACTTCTCTACTTTAAATCAGAACACTTTGAAGCATAAAATCTTGTGCAAAAAGATTTTTTGGGCCTACTTACTGTTTATAGTTTAACAAACCATCATAAAAAATGTTCCTAATTGGAACATTCAGAACGTCAAGCCCATTCGTTGTTGAAAGAGTATTCTCTTTAGAACTCCATGCACATTGTGTATTCTGCAAGGTATGAAGCTCTTAAAGCTCGAATACCCAGACGATATACGCAGTTATGTTAATCTCCGTTCTTACACAACCCCTTTCAGTGACACTTTTCTTCGTCCATATTGCCTCAAGCTCAACAAAACCAAACCTCGGCAGTTGGCCCCATTCACAGTACATACATGTAAGGACCCATCTTGACACCAGTCACTTAACTTTTCTGGCAAAAAACGATCAGAAGTTCGTTCTTGGTGGCGTCTCTAGATTCACGAGATCAACTTTGAGTTCGGTCGACCAATGAGAATTCGTACTAAAAAGCTAAATGCACTGGAACAGCCAGTGCGATACAGATAGGATCGCGTGCGGAAAGAGGCGAGGGGATGGTCAATACAAATTAGTTCATGAATATCAATTGCTACCTTGTAGAGCTTTTTCTGTAAGTACCGTGTGCACGCTCGGAAAATGCTAATTAACCACTGCAAACGTGTTTGGTCGAAAGAACACTTGCGGACGATTTTGACCTTTCTATTTTTAGAAAAGCGACATTATGCAACTTACACACGAACGATAAACATTCTTTAATTGCTTTGGGATAGTAAAGGGGTGTTCTATATAGGTTCTGAATAATATGTACTCTTTATAAGAATAAAGATAATGAAAGCCGTGAATAAAAAATATACAGATTTTAAACTTGTATAGAAGAATAAGGTATTCACTGAGAAAAAGAAGTTTCGGTAACAAAATGATTTTTTCTGGCGCACTGTGGCACGAAATCGCGAAAAGCTGGCCAAATGTGTAAAATGTTCATAAAACGGGCGAGGTTCTGTTACTCGCGGGTTTTCGGGGTCGATGATGACGAATCCGATGTCAAAAAATCCGAAAACAAAATAGCGGATCCAATGTGGCGGACGAGTATGCAAAATAATTTATTTTTGGCGGACATCGAACTCGTAATTAGCGACTTCAAAAATCCTCTTCTACCAATCATTTTTAAAAGAATCAGAAGTTTATTTAGCATGACTGTCCTCCATTTCGGATCCGCAATTTTGTTTTTTAATTTTTCGCCATCGGATTCGTAATAAGCGACCTTAATATCCCGTGACAAATAGAATTTGGTCCATTTTATGAACAGTTTATAGTACTTTTAGTCAGCTTTGCGCGATTTGGTCCCTCTGGCACGGTCAAAATTACTTTTGCCCTTTTTCTTAAAAAAGTTCTATAATAAATTTATGACAATTTCAAGGAAAAATAGCAATTCTTTCGAATTTTGAATTTAGAGATTTCATTTAACTTATTATCAAGAACAGATTCATATTCGAACGTGCGAATCGGCCAACTTCTGCAGAAATCAAACAATTTGTAGAAGCAAACAATTTATTTCAACATAGAGAGCGCAGAACGTTGCATCTGTATAGCACACGTTCAAAGTAAGCCCAAGAGCATTTTATAAATACCTGGCCCTCCATATATTGCTTATCCGAGATCTACAACCATCAGTGAGACAATTCCAAATTTCAAAACTAATTAAAATTTTTTTTACTTTTGGCCAGCTTTTCGAAATTTCGTGCCACTAGAGGACGGGCTTTTCTATTAAAGTTTGTAGCTAAGCAATTGATTTAGCTCAAACAAAAATTATTTATATGAACAGTTTGTTACTTTTACACAAGTGTTTGGTTGCTTGCATCAAATACGTAACTGCACATGCGCAGACTCTGATTAACTGATTAGGCATTTTCACTTTGTCAGCTAACTTCACTTCGTTGAATGCTGAGGGGGAAAACAATGTACCAAGTGCATGGGACAAAACTTTATTTTTGTATTATCTTCGTAAAGAATAATAATTACCATAATTTTATTATAGCTCTTAACAAATGAAAACTATTTTTCAAATACACTTATATAAAAAAAATTAGTTTCTTACGAAGATATTAGGAAAGTAGGGCAAAAATATACCGAATCCCATGCATTTGGTCCATTGTTTTCCCTTCAGCAATCAACGAAGTGAAGTTAGCTGCTGATTGAGTTAAAAAACCTAATTTTCAATTTGTCTGATGACATATGATATGCCAGAGGAACAAAGTATTGTTTATTGAATCTGCGAGGTTTTTCAAAGTAGTTTTGAATGAAATAAAGTTTTACTTTGTATGAATAGTGTCAGGTACTCTTCAGGAAAACCCTACCACTATTTTCTGAATAAGGAATGTTTGCTATTTAGCCCAACTAAACAGTTTTATTGATTCCATAGCAACCAACATTTTTGGTTGGGACTTCGACCATTTTTTTCGGCCAACCTAAAATTTTCTTAGTGTGGTTTTTAAGAGACTGCGGGTAAATTTAAATTATCCACTCGCATGATACAAAATATTTTTAGTCTGATTGCAAAGTAGATTTTAATCCGCAAACTGCGGATTTCTTACCTAATTTATATGCATATATGCATATACTGCAATTTTCATATTATCACGTCAGTATCTGGCAATTAATTCTACATACCTGAAACAGAAAGAAAAATTCAAATAGATTACTATACAAGTAATTAATATACATAGTATTTGAAAGAATCTTATAAAATAATTCATGTGTTCAATAGCATCGAAAGTTGGGCCATCTTTTATATTTACAAGAAACTGGTGCAGGCTCGACCTAAACTGCAGACGTTGACCGACTATTAACCCTATTCTGGCCTAAACATATGTTCAAGTACGTGAAAGTCCTGAGTATTTTCAAAGAAATATTAATTTTAGGCAAATAAATATATGCAAATATATGCAAATGAATGGCTCGTCGTTTCAAATTAATGTGCCATGAATGGGAATGAATACTTCTTTAAACTGATAAAATGTGAATTGATGGAAAGAAATATTCCTATATAATTATTATTCCTATATGAGGAATTCTCCATATTAAGGACACTTTTGATTCCCCGTGTAATATCTTTGCGAATATTTCTTGATTTGTTTTAGAAGTTAGTAAACTTATTCGTTATGATCACATGGACCAAAAGCATAAGGGATACAGATTATTTGACTCAAAAAAGATATTCAACAAGCATTAAATTTCTATGAAAAATCCACATCCAGCAGGAATTGAACATGGGCCCATAGAGTGTAAAGACCACAGTCATGACCACGCCGCTGCCGCAACATGGAAACTCTAAGGCGGAAAGCCGTATTTACCGCTTACCATGAATGACAAGAAATATATTATTATTATACCATTGCGCAATTTCCGTTTCGGGGTCCGCGTGAATCACTCGGTGAAGAAGGGAGTAATGTGAGGAAGGTGGTGGAGAATTTTTGGATTGATCTAGAATTATCTTGTTACTCATTTAAGTAACACGTTCGTTCCGCAAAGCTCCTCCGATACAGGTTCCTGATCAGTCTCTTTAGCAATCATCCCAAGTGAAGTACGTCATAAAGTCGTCATTTCAGGTTCGCCACTCGGACATATTAGTATCGAAGGTCTTTTGTTTCAGGTTTCATTCACTCCACTGACACTTTTTACTAACTATTTGTTGCCATACCGATACTGCCCTATCATAATTCTCTAGCTTCATTCACGCCCATCCATTTTTTCATGCAAACTCTTGTGTTTCTGTTGTTTCTTAAGTCTCTTTTAATTAGAGTCTTATTCACAATTTCTAACCATTCTTTCCGCGGTCTGCCTCTGGGCACGCTGCCATTTACTTTACCTTGATACACTCGTTTCGTTAGTCGTTCATATTTCATTCTCTCAACATGCCCGAACCATCTTAACCGATTTCTTTCCCACGTGTCAACTAATGTATCTTCCGCACCACATTCCTTGAGGATTATCTCATTACTCACTTAGTCCATCAGAGTTTAGACGCGTATAATAAGCAGGAATTCCATGTAAGTCACGTCGATTTTGCTCTTATCCTTTTCTTCATCGGTCCATGTCTTGCTACTGTTTAGCTTAATTAGATATATTTTTACTTCATGAAGGAGGAGGGGGAGGGCGTACAAATGAGGGTAGTAAATAAAGGAGGGATAACATGTAAGTTTCTGACTGTAAAATAAGGATGGGATGGAAAGGATTTAAGAAAGGGTTTAAGAAAGGGTTAAAGACTTGCTAGAACAGAGAGAGGATGGTATGGTGGTACTGGAGAGAGAGCGACTTTAATTCAAGAATTGAAAGGGAAAGGGGCCTTTTTAGGGAAGGGAAAAGCTTCGAAAGGAAATCGAAGGATAAGATAATAAATAAGGACGGGGGATTCTAAGAGAGTTCATGGAGGATAAAGGCTGGTCGGTGGCGAATAGTATGATAACAGGGACAAAGAGAGAGAATATACACACGTAAGTAAGGTAATGGTATCGGTGATAAGACTATGTACTCATGCATATGCAAGGGTGGGAGGAGACAAAGAGATTCGCAGTGGAAGGGAGGGCAGAATCAGATCATCAGCCATTAGGGTTGTGAATAGGGATGAAGGGGGGAAGAGCGGCTAAAAGCAAAATGGGAAGAAGGGTCGTTTGGGGGAGGGTGAGCTGGACGAGGGAGGCGATAGAGAAATGTCAGAAGCAATTAGGGAAGGTACGCTTTGAAGGGGAGTCGGTGGAAAAGATATGGTGGGATTTGGAAAAGAAAGTGTAAGGTTGTGTGCAGAAGAAGAGATTCAGGAAGAAGAAAGGATTGGTGAGGTCGTGGTGGGATAGGAAATGTGGAAGGATGAAGAGGAAGGTGAAAAGGAAGTACAAGAAGTGGAAAGAGGGAACTGCGAAAAGGGAGAATTACGTAGAAATAAAAATTGATTTCAGATTGATGTGTAAGACTAAAGAACAGGGATAGAAGAAAGTTCTAAGAAGAGTTGAGAGGTGTTAAGAAAGAGGGGGCTGTGTGGAAGATAATAATTAGTTTAAGGAAGCGTGGAGTGGGGATAAGCGAGAATATGAAGAGTGAAGCGTGAAGGATGTTTTAAAAAAAACGTTTCAGGAGACAGAGATAGAGGAGTTGAATTACGAGGAGATAGATACACAGAAAGGGAAGTTAAAAAAGGGCGAAAATAGCAAGGCTGGACATGATAGAAAAAGAAGCATGGCTGTTTAGTACACAAGAGATTAAGAAGAGGCTGAAGGAGGTAGTCAAGAAAGTATGTAGGGTTGAGGGATTCCCAGGAGGGTGAACATAGGATGCAATAGTGCCGCTGTATATGAAAGAAGATACGGATAGGCAGGAAAATTACATATCGATTGCGCTAATGAATACGGCGTACAAAGTACACGCGATGGTGTTGGACGAGAGGCTGCGGAAGAATGTCCAGGGGAAAGGAATATTGCCGGAGACGCAGGCGGGCTTTAGGGCGGGTAGGAGCACTATTGACATCTACGTTTTTCAGCACGTGGTAGGTATAGAATTAACGAAGAAGGGGTCCAGAGTGTACGCGTTTCTTGTAGATCTGAAAGGGGCGTTTCTTTCGGTGGATAAGGGAAGGTTGTTGGTGGCGATGGAGGAGAGGTCTGATTAAGCGGGTAAAGAAGGTATATGAAGAGACGAAAGATTGGGCGAGAGAAAGGGAGGGTATTTCGGAGGGCTTCTGGAGTTGGGATGGAAGGAAAGAGACGAGGTTAATAGGATACAAGGGGGATATGTAAATTGTACACTACATTTGGCAAGGAATACGCCTAATTACATTGTCAGAGAGGAGACAGGGAGAGGATAAATTTTTATAAGAGGATGGATGTAAGCTGTTTAGGGAGTGTTGCTGGGAAAAGAAAAGCAGGAGGGGGAGAAGGATGATGGACGTTGAAAGGGAAAGGCATTTTAGAACGAATGGATTGCAGATGGATGAAGTGAGAAGGATGCACGAGGAAGGAGAAAAGGTATATGAGCTGGTTAAGAAGAACGGGATGGAGAGAGAGAACGCAGAAGGGTAGTAGAGAATAAGAGTACAATAAAGTACGTTAAGGTAATTGATTTGGGTAGAAAAATTACTAAAAATTATTTCCGAAAAAATTTAAACTGGGAGCCTTTTTTATATATTTTTTCTGAACCTTGACATTATTTGAACGTTCAAACTTTTTTATACTGAAAATATCGGCCTTAAACTTTGAGTAATGCAAGAGCCGACAGGGAACTACGTAATATACGTAATTTAAAAGTAAAATATGTCTCATACGGCTATCAATTCTTTCGGCATCAGACGGTAACGGTTTTTGCGATGTGCACGAAAATCCGAATCCTGGCGACCACTAGACGAGCCTCTAACACTGGCTCGTCCTACAGACCCGAGACCTTTGCTGTGTGCCGGATAAGACTTAGTTGAAATATTTTTTTTACATCTTTTCTTTTTAAATTACATACCTGAACGCAGTTTCCTGTAGGCTCTTGCATTTCATTGTATTTCAATAACTTGAAGGGATTTCGTGAAATTTTCAAATGTCCGTAACGGCAAGTCACAACATGTTTGAGCGCGACAGTCGGTTCTCGCACTTCGCGCTCGTAAATATGTTTACCTCGCGCTACGCGCTCGATCTTTGTATTTTCCCAAAATGTATGCGCAGACCTTTTAAAATTAAAGGTCAGTACATCGACAACCGCAATTTATATTATGATTAATATGAAATTTGCAGATCTTTTTTGGGTCAACAAATGTTGCCTCTTTAATGTTTTCGTAGCTTGTGTCTTTTATCTAAAAAGACCGTAGCAGGATAAGCATGGTGTAGGTACTCCGCTCGGATGTGATCCAAACTATATATGTTATAGAGGGTACCAAGGGGAGTCAAAAAAAATTTAAAACACAATTCTGCTGATAATAAGGAGATAAATAAAAAATTTAACCAATTTTTTTTAAAGGACGTACTTCTGGTACACCAACCATTTTTCCCTATATCTTGCTTACATTCAAGGCTGCAAAATATATTTTTGTGGAAATGATCGAAGCATTACTTCATAGTTTAAAAACATAAAAAGTGCTTGTTAGTCTCTCACAGATACGCAATTCCATGAGTATGAGGGACATTTTAGCGTGAATGCTCCAGTCACAGTGTCAATTTGAACATGACACTCTGAACATTTAACATGAATTTTTTTAAATTTCAATTGTTTAAACAAATATAAATTATTAAAACAATTGTTTATTCCCAAAAAATGGAAAAAATAATCGTATTTTCTGATTTAAATGCAATATTTTGTCATTGTTTGTCGTAGTAAATTTTTCTAAATCCATTATTTCATTAAAGTGGCCGATAGCGCGTGCTATTTGTCTTTTGTAATGCTGTTTTACTTCAATATTTGATTGCAATATGTCAATTTTACGAAAACCTAGATATAATGTACTATTCCATGATATTTTTGAATTTTGACAACAGCTAATGACTGATTTAGGCAATACGAATTGATTTTTAATATTTATAAAATAGTATTGTATAAATGTATACTTTTATTACTAAGAAATATAACACCCGATTTATTCAAATTGTTAAGATATTTTAAATGTTATATTGAATAATTTCTATTATATTTGCTTTTTGTTCCAATTGACGATATTCTACAACAAATAAATATTTTCTATACATTATAATTGTGTTTCACTTTCACAGCACTTTCACTGATTTACCGTACATTAATATATATTCCATTTAGTTATTAATAATAATGGAATACCTCAAATGACCATTCGTGGTAAGTTTACAATTTTAAAATATGAATATTTAACAGTTTTTAATCTATTCACTTGTACAAAAGATGGATATTTAACAGTGCTATCACGAATTTATAACTTTCGGAAGGTTAGCTGTAGTACTACTTTTCTAATAGTTGTCAGGTTTTAACTGACTGTGGATATTAGACGCCCCTTTTATCGATATTTGCTTATGTTCTTTTAATTTTGATTGTATAGAAATTAAAATATTTTCTCCTAAATACATTGAGAGCCGAGTTAGAAGCTTATAGTAGGATAAGGAAAAGAAAATCTTTATGCAAAACAAAAGGTTGAGAGTTACGGTACTAAAACGGGTTAAATGTGATAGAGGTAGCTGCTAAGCATCGTGTAATATTACTTTGGGAATAGGTATACTAACTAGAATCTTGGAAGGTTGTATGTGGTAATTATTTTTAATTTGAAATATTTTTTACCATTTTAATTTATGGAAGGGGACACTTCCATAAGGTGAATATTTCATAGGTGACGTGGAATATTACTGGCGAGATAGAGTTCTTAATTAGAGTTTTTGATAGTTGTTTAGGGTAGTTGTTTTTAATTTGAGACTTTTGTGGCGTTTTTATTTGATGGAGGGTGAGTATTGGTCTTTTAAGTGTGATAAGGGTAGTTCTAAAGTGTTGTTTGATGTAACTGTGGAGATGAGGATATGAAAAAGATTTTTCGGATAGTTTTTGTGGTCATTATTTATAATTTAAATTTGTATGGATTTTTTATTTGAAGGAAGCAACAATTTCGATAAAAATTAGAAAAGTTGTATACTTTTGACGTTTTTGAAACTGTTTAGAAAAATACAAAAAAATATTTTTTTGAGGGATTAGGGATTAGGAGAAAAATAAGGAAGTCTGAAAATCGGGATTGAAGCCAATGATGAGCCCAAAAATATTTCGAAATTCTGATATGCTTACATTTATTTTAAATGCATATTTTATTTGAAGGGAAGTCTTTGAAAGGTATGGTTTTTTCAAAATTAATTTGTGCATTTGTTTACGGTCTAGAAAAGCCCAAAATTCTGGCTCGGTTGATTTTTTGAATTCGTTTAATGTTCTGTAGTGAAGGTGATGGCGGCCAGCACCTCCACCCAAAACTCAGTTTTTTGAGAAAAATAAAAGAGCCCAAAAATCAGTATCAGTACCTAAAAAAAGCCCAAAAATGCCCAAAATTATGGGATGAAGAAAGTATTCAAATTACGTTGTGGAAATGCTTGCGAAACACACCTCTGAATGAGCATGTAAGTCAAAAGTTAAGGCGCGAGTTTTTGGGAAAAACTTTAATTTGGTTCTCAATTTGATACTTGGGCCGACGTCAAGTAAGCATTTAGTTAGTAGGCCCAACATTAGTAGTGCATATTGAGCCAGAATATTGAATATTGAGGTCAGAAAATATCGACTCGCAATCATCATTTGGGTATGTTAGCTGAGTTCTGGCTGGCAAAGTTGACCTGAATTTGAGCCTACGGAAAATTCGCACATAGGAGGCATACATATTTTCACTTTTCTTAAGGCCGACATTCATAATTAATTTAAAGTGCATATACCATCAAAACACTTCACATTCATGAGAAGTCACTTTCAATTCTTCAAGTGAATTTGAAAGTGGAGATTCAATCGATATAGATTTTGAGACTTCGTAGACTTATTCCCCGTTCAGCAGCATATTAATATGTATATTAATAGGCAACCCACGTCTTTGACCTCTTTCGAGAGGCACCATATAAAACTGTAGCACCCAGAATTCCTCCTTTAGAATTTAGTGGGTGTGATAAAAGGGAAACCAACAAATACGAGCAAGAATAAAAATTCTCTCAAAAATCAGACAATTAATTTAGAAGAAGAACAAAAAGTTCCTTGTGATATACATGGGCGCTGGATTGACGCATGAAAATATTGATTCTACTAGGTAACTAGGGTGGTCCAAAAAAAAAAAGTTCGAATTTCATTTAAGATAATGGCTCATTTTGTGAGGATTCAAAAAAAGTGAACACATGGTCTTCTTAAAACCAACAATCTCCGAATAATATCTTCGAATAATATATATATATTGATTTTTTATTTTGACCCTCTTCTCAACACCTTTCAGCATGCCGCAAAACCCACCCTATAAACGAGAATAAAGTATTTAGCGATATGTTGGTCGTAAATATAATTTTTCATAATGTTTTTATCACAGATCATTTTAATGGTCAAATTAAACAGTTTCATGCATTTTTTATTAATTATTGATCGTTTAGGCCATTTTTATTTGTTCAAACAAATCTTATTTAAGCATAACTTTAATATATGTTATCGAATTTAAAGTTACTGTAGGGGATTTGGAAATTTTTTCATTCACCTTTACGGCAAAATAATTATTTTTCAATACAAAAATTATTTCACCTTCACTTCTTAATTTTAAACATATTTTAGAGTTTTTTAAAAACATTTTTGCAAGAGAAAGCTTGCTTTAAACCCTTAAAAGTGATATATTACAGAAAGTGGGGATATAACACTGGATAACGTTAGTAGAAGTTATGGTTAATTAAAAATCGTACTACAATTCCGTGGCATTTCAAGAAGAGCGGGGACAACAAGCTTTTAAGCGCACACACTTGAGAAATTTTGCCCCACTGATGTTTCATTATGCCTAATTAGTTCATATCGCTGTATCGAAACAGATAATTTTGGATAAGATATGAAAAAATAATGGTTTCAACAAATTAAATTTGTTTAAGCAATCAATTATTAATAAAAAATACATTGATCTTTTTAATTTACCCATTAAAAATCATCTGTATTCAAAAATAAACGAAAGTAATATTTACGAATAATGTACTATGTAATTTACACTTCTTTTATTGAAAAGTGCAATTAATTATTGACTAATAATTGAAGAGTGAATAAAAAAATACTTTTAATTATTTAATATGCCAGTTTATTATAATTACATATCTTTATAACATAGGTAATGTAAATTTCATTTACAGGGCTGTCACAGACTAATGTACCTTAGAAAAGTGACAAAAGTGACTGATTCGAGCTGAAAAGTGTCTAAAAGTGACTAATTTCGAACAATAAAAGTGACTAAAAGTGACTGATGTTCACGCCCAAAAGAGGCCTGTTATGTCCGTAGAATCACTGATTACCTTCAAAATTTTGATTGAATTACACATACATTTGATCGATTGCATTTACAAGATTAGATGAAATTCTTGTACTGAATTTGTGGGTGGATACCAAGGTCAAGATTTCCAGAATAAATTTTACAAGTTATACAAATTGTAATTCAGTTTA
>JAAAKG020134060.1:0-13967 GCA_010014905.2 Druon quercuslanigerum | reverse complement strand
TCTTTATCTTTGTCCCCTTTTTCCCCCCCCCCCCCCAATTACTTTTTTCTCCCTCTAATGCCACTATTAATGGATAGTGAACCGAATCAATATATTCACCTACCTCTAATTTCTTGACCTTCTCTCTTATCTCATTATCCGCTCTCACATAATCAATTACCGTTCCCAACTGCTCCAAGCTCTTTAACAACTTCTTTCCCTCCTCTTTCAGCACTTTATCTTTTGATTTTCTTCCTCCCTCTTCTCCACATTCCCTTCCTCCTCTATCTCCTGTTCTCGCGTTGAAATCCACACCTATTATAAGTCTAATATCTTCTTTATTTTCTTTCATCATTTTTTTAATTCCTCTCCTTTCTCCTGCAAATCTCCGTTCACATAAACCCCCACTATCTTCCACTTCTCTCCTCCCATCTTTACTTCTTCTACTATTAATCCTCCTTTCTGTTCTTTCCTCTCTTTCTTATCTTTCCCTGTTATACTGTTATACTGTAAGTATTTTTTTAAAGTTAGTTTTATTTGTTGAAAGTAAAATAATATTTTTAACTAAAAATTTAACTTAATCTAATTAAATTTCAATCCATTTTTGAACGTATTTGCGATTATGGTGGCATACCATTTTAATGTATCCTAATTTTTTTATTTAGATGAATTACTGCGCTGTCAGAAATTCCATTGAGATTGATGTGAAAAAATTAACTTGTTGAGGAGAGAATAATATTTTTGATTTTGTGAATACGCAAAATATAATAGTTAGCAGGGAATATCCTGCCTTAGGTCTTAGGAAGTCACTTTTGCAGGGATTACAGTGGTTAAATGTTTACATTAAAGAAAACCCCATATATATGGGGCATTCTTTCTGAAATCGATCCCCCCCCCCCCCCCCACTAAAAGGCCAGAAAAGTTAGCTTCTATTTTTTAGTTTCATGTACCGAGTAGACTTTTGTCAGGAAAAAACATGGAGAGCCTGAAGCGGCCCCATGAACCGAGAGCAAGTTGAAAAAAATGGTTATTTCGTATTTTTAGAATTTTATTGTGGTCTTTAATAAACTAGTAGGAAATAAATTCGATGTATTTTTCTAGATCTATAAGATGCGCTAATTATTTTTTCAAGAAAGTGCGATTTTCCGGGAAATAATCGCAAAAACCCGGTTTATTTTAGGTAATTTCAGGTTAGGTCCGGTGTTGGCTCTTGACCAGCAGGCTCTCGTATATGGAAAATGCGTTTTAAGGGCCCAAAATATGATTTTCTCATAATAAAAATAACCGAAAGATTGCTGTTCAGGGAAAATGAGATGTTTTCAGTTTCATCCTTTTGGAAGGTTTGAGCTTCGAAACAATATGCAAAGGTGTTTATTTCTAAATACCCACTTATATAAGATGTACAGGATGATCGCTGACCCATTTCAGTAACAAGAGGAGGCAGTTTTTTCTTCTTTGCGGAAAACGTGATGCAGGTCGACCTTGGGGTAAAAATCCGTTCTTTGGTTCGAAAAAATACGTTATGTTGGCATAGCATGGTATGAGGACATAGTCGCCATGAACAGGTTTATAGTCGTCAATTTTATTAATTATCTTCCGAAAAAATAAAATCCATTTTCATAATATTATAAGTACATTAATGGACATTTACCTGCATCATTTCCCTATCATTTTTCACTTTGATCTTAGGAGTTCTATTCTTACAAGGGTTTTTTTGCAATCATGGAGCGTATGAATTTAAATGATGGTTGCCATTAGCAACAGATAATGCTTTTCATATAATAAGATGTATTATAAATAACACAACTTACTGTGATGTGAGAACTGAGCAGATTAATATGTATTCATATACACTAGGTGCAGAACATAATGCGACTGCTGTTTGAATTGCCTCCAAAATCGTAAAATGTCTTTGCTACTCTTTCAAAATTTAGAAAAACACAACATCTTCTTCCAAATAAAATTTATTTAGAAATTTGTGTAACATTCAAAGGAGTCAAAATTGACCAGATAGAGATAACGATAGCGAGGTTCCAATGAACTCGCAGGTGCATGCAGAGTTTCGATGAAGAGTTGAGAGACATCATCCGCTAACGAAGAAGGTGCTAGTGTACTTATAATAATATAAAAATTATTCTTAGTGTTTCGGAATACAATAATTGACCAAATTGATGATTATAAATCTGTTCATGGCCGCTATGTTCTCAAACCATACTGCGCTTATATAGCGTATTTCTTCGAACTAAAGAACGGATGTTTAACCCAAGGTCAAAAAGCATCACGTTTAAAAAAAAAAATAAAAAACAGCCTCCTCTTGTTATCAAAATGGGTTAGCGATCATTCTTCCGAAATGATGAAACTGAAAACGTCTAATTTGCCCCGGAACAGAGATCTTTCGGTTATATTTATTTTGAGAAAATTATATCTTGGGCACATAGAACGCGTTTTTGATGCACTAAGCGGGAAAATGTTAACTTTTAATTGAAGTTTAAAGCAAAAATTAGTGTGGTACCTCAGCGCCTACTGATGAAGGATAAAAACCGGGCCTAACCTGCAACTATGCAAAATAAACCGAATTTTTGCAATTATCTCCCTGAAACTCACACTTTCTTAAAAAAATAATTAGCGCATCTTATAGATTTCGAAAAAATACCACAACAAAACTCGAAAAATACGAAATAATGATTTTTATTCTTTCCCTCGCTTCATGGGCTTATTTCAGGTCCACCATGTTTTTTCCTGGCTAAAGGCTGTTTGGCACATAAAACTAGAAACTACAAGCTAACTTTTCTGGCCTTGTATGATATTTTTAGTGGCCACCATTTTTGGATAGGGAGGTGATCGGTTTCAGAAAGAATTCCCTATATATATATATATATATATATATATATATATATATTAGGGGTGTTAAAAAAAAGAAATTACGAATCTCAACTTGCATCTTTGATTTTTTTGTTCCTTTTGGGTTACAAATTAATATCCTGGAAGAAGAAATAAATCGGATAATATTTAGAGGTCGCTCATTGTGAATTTATGTTTTTCAGGAAAAAAATAATTTTTCTTGAAAACAGGAGACCATAAGGGGCCGTATTTAGATTACGTAACGCTTGTCATATATTCATGTTTCTCGCAGATGCACGGGAATCATATTTCCTTCTCTATTACATTAGCGTTACGTAATTTAAATACGGCCCCTAACGCAAAACCATAAAGAATATAAAGGATGCGGCTTATCGAAATGAGTATTTCTTGTTTACAAAACTTATTGAAATAATGCATAGTTTAGGAGACATATGAAGAAAATTGTTAAAAAGAAGCTTTAAACATCTATTCCACTTGCTGCGAGGTCTTTAATATACATTTAAATTATGTTTAGGTCCTTAAAAACATTTAATTTAAATGAATTTGTCAAAAATAGTAATTTTTATATTATTAATTTTAAATATCTTACAATTAAAAGGTAGCACTTTAAAAAGTATGTACAGATTATTAGAATGAATAAGAATATAACTAAGGAGATGTGTGTCAGTGTTCGAACGTCCGGAACCTTTTTTCTATGCTCAGCGGAATCGTTGACAACGCTCAGTAAACTTACACTACGTTTTGCATAAGCAAATTTCTGATTCGTGTCCCACTCTTCAGGATCAGTTTAGAGAAAAAAATTAACATCTATTCCAAGAAAACTCAAAGCACAGATAGATTAGGAATTCACGAGATTATGCACACTTGTGCTTTCTAGATCATCAATCGTCTCTAGTTTAATACCTCGGTTAGTCCAATCCTCCTCGTAAACTCCTCTTTAAATCTAGAGAATTCTTTTACATTTTTCTTAATGTTTGATGTCCAGGATTCTTTTTAGCTTCCTTTTTCTTTTATTATGCAAAATAAACAATGTGCATCATTCAGAGTTGTAATGCCAGATCATTTGTTGGATGAGCTCACATTTTTCAATTGGTTAAAACCCCAATCAAATCACGAACTTATTTACAAATCTTAATCGCACATAACCCAATGGTTAAACTGAAATTGTGACTCAATTTGAGAAGTAATTAGCATTCTTTAAGAAAGAGCATAGAAACTATCTTTGAGTTTCCGTATTTAATCCGGGTTAAAGAAAAATCAATTTCTTTAATTTTTTATAGATTGCCTGGTTGTGACTCAATTGTTTTTCTTTCTATTTTTTATTTGCAACAAACTAATAACACCGTTATTATGGTAGCGACTATATGGTAGTCGATTAATGAGCTCCGGTATTTAAACGGGTTAAAAAAGAATCAACTTCTTTACGCTATACATAATTTGTTCTTTAAATTAATTTCAATATTTTTCTTTGTATTACTTCTGTAATTGATTTTTCAATTATTATTGACAAATAAGATCCTCCTGGAAATACATATGTAAATTGGAAAGAATGAATTGTCGTTGCATCAATTTCCCGACTTGTCACCGGTTTGGAGCTGGCAAAAACTGCTTAAGGGCCCGTCCTGACAAAACCACCTGTCGTTGATGATATCGAGTGCAGAGTAATTTTGGTCGTTATGAATTCATGCAAGCTTATTCAGTAGCGAAATATAAATATCGATCTCCCATTCTGGGGCGAAAGTGTAAGGGTGAATGAAGGGAGCACTAGAAAGTAGGAATTTAAACCAAAAAAACACAGAAATTGACGAAAACTTCAAGGAGTAGAAAGGGAGAATGAGTAAAATAGGCACACCTTGTCAAAAGAATTCAGTGTAGGAAAGTGAATTTTGGAGAAAGTTTTCTAAATTCTGGGGTGGATAGAAAGTGACAAGGGAGGGGCAGTTGAGGCTAACGGTCAGTTAACAGGGTAGAGCAGAATCTAGATTATGCGGAGTCCACAGAACGATTTCGGAAGAAGGCAGAGGGAGTTAAGTGAAAAGAGTGAAGCGAATAGGAATAGTAAAAGCAAAGAGAGAGAAGATCGCGACGTTGACGAGGCAAGTAGAAAGGCTTAATGAAATCGATAAGCTCGGGTGGAGGAACTTGTTACACAGGTGGCAGCAGTCGGTGGGCGCGATTAGCAGCGAGAACATTAATAGCCAAGGGGAAAAAGAACATAATAGTGAAGGGTTTGAAAGTCGACAGTGAAATATCAGACAGAGTTGTTGAAAGGAAGGAATGAAAGAATCGAAGAAGATTTGACGTGGCGAGAAAGGAGAAGAAAGTGGCTAATCTAGCAAAAGTCATGCACTGAGAGTTGTAAAGGTAATAGGATAAGGATTGGCAAAAACAGGGTATATGTAAATGCAGAGATATGGATTTGAGACGATGAAATAGAAGAACTGAGGGAGGTTAGGAAACAGGTAGAAAATGAAATGGAAAAAGAGTATGAAAAGGGGAATGCAAATGTCACGGCGGGGGGAGGGGGGGGCACGGCAAGAGGACCTGAATGAATGGAATAAAGTAGAGAAGAGCAAAAAGAGGGACCGGGAAGTAGCTTGCTGGAACGTGCCAGGACTAAAAAACAAGGACACAGGATTTCGCGGTTAAGAAAAAGTGGAACGGCATGAAAAGAATATTACGGAAAGCATATGAGTGTAAGACGCATGCGTCGAGAAAGGAGCACGTGAAAGGAAAAGGAATGGGTCGCATCGTGTCAGGCATAAAAAAGACACAGCTGCTCGAAGAAGAAAGGGAGAGTATATAAAAGTAAGGGATGAAACAATGGTCAGAAAAATAAAGTTAGGACAATTTAATGTGAATATAGTATGTGTATACAGAAGAAGTAGAGAAGAAGCAGGATGGAGAACAATTAGGAAATAGACAGAGGAAAAGGAGAAGAGGCTTGTCCTACTAGGAGTGGATTTGGAACAGGAAAGACTGAATAGAAATTTAAAATGGGCATTGGGGGGAGCAAAAGTTAAGAGAATTCAGAGAAAAAGACGAAAACGTGGAGAAAGAGGTTTGGAAGAGAAAGGAGTTAAGACTTTGATAGAAAAACTAAAAGGAATGACAGATAAGGTAAGAGAAGAGGTCAGACTGAGAGAAAGAAAGAGGCGCTTAGGAGATGCTTCTCTGACGATGAATGAATTAAAAGTAAATATAAGATGAAGGAGAGTGTAAGAAAATGAAGAGAAGGGAAATGGAAATAGGAGAACTCAAAAGGTGAAAGGGGGAGCACGAAATAATGATAAAGGAGAAAAGACGGAAGGAGAAAGAAAGGTGTATGGAAGAGGTAGATAAAGCGAGAAAAGAATGGAGGGGATGGAAAGTGATAAATAAAGAAAGAGGAGAAAGGAAGGATAGGAATGAAGAAATGGGAATAAAAGATTAGACGAAGCACTTTAAGGGACTGTTCGAAGGAGTTTAATATAGGGTAAAGGTAGAAGAAAGAAAAGTGGTCGATCGGGATGAGGACATTGAAAACAAGATTGGTAGGGATGAGGTAAATTAGGCGATTGCAAGGTTGAAAAGAATTAAATCAACAGCGGAATATGGCTTGAAATCTGAAGCACTAAAATATAGAGTATTAGGGGTGAGGGGGGGAATGTGGAGAATTTGCAACAAGGCATGGAAAAGAGAAGGGTGGTCGGAGGAGTGGAAGACTGGAAGACAGTGGAAGAAAAGGAAATATACCACACTACCCAACGGGGTTTAGAAAAGGGATAGCGACCATAGATAACGTCTGCGTGCTCAACTAGCTAGTCAATAGGAACCTAGGGCGAAAAAAACGGACGCTACTCGCATTGTTTGAACACTTTACGGCAGAATTTTACTCAGTTAACAGGAAAGTGTAATGGGCAGCCATGAAAGAGAAAGAACTAGACGAAGGTTTAATAGAGGGAATAAAGAAATATCTATGGATACTAATATAATGCTGAAGATAGGAGATAAGAGAGGTGAGGAATTCTGGACAAGAAGGGGGCTCAGGAAAGTGTGTCCGTGAATCCCACTTCGATTTAGTATTCTTCTGGTAGTTTTAGAGGAGAAGTTGGAGAGGACAGGGAAAGGACGGACAACATTAGGAATGGGAAAACTGTATTCAGCGTATTATGAAAGAGGTATGAATCTGTTGATCAGAGCGTTTGAAGAATATGTGAGAGAAAAGGGTTTAACAGTGAATATCATCAAGACCAAGATGATGGGTTTTAGAAAAGAAAGGGTAGATCAAAATAAGAATGGAAGATATATAGCGTGATGGTGGAGCTAGTAGATGAGTTTTTCTGCCTAGTATTTCGGTTCAAAAAGAGAAGAGAAAGCGATCTACAGGTGAGAAAGAGATTGGAATGCGCGACTATAGTAATGGGGCAAGTATGGAAATTTTTAAAAATAGTGATGATGTGTGTCACCAAATGAAATTACAATATATAAAAAACGAATCATATAAAATCCTCATAAAAATTGAAGAGACTTGTTTAGGAAACTACATCTTAATTGATGGAAAAAACAAAATCTTTATATTCTTTTTGGACAACGACAAACATATAACAAAGTACACATATACATTAAGGTGGTAAATTCTTTAATACAGAATAAAGGCTTCATTTATATGAACCGCCAAAGTAACTGAATTTTTGACTTGGTTACTTTTTATTTTAAAATACTTTGATATATTTGGTTGACATTCATCATTTCTATCTGTATATTAATCAAAATATTTGGATATTTGTTTATGAAAATGGATTCTATTATGTGTCTTTCATATGTACTTTTTTTTCTAGCTAGAATTTTAATAATGTTAAAATCAAACTTAAAATAATGGTTTAAGTTCCAACAATGTTGTGAAAGACCTGTATTAAAATTTCCAACTCTACATTTTCTTTGATTGATTTATTTCTAATCAAATCTAGTTATTATTTAGTGAAATATTTAACTAATTTTGAAAGTAACGTTTTTTTAAAAAAAGTTAGTACTTTCTTTAATTAATATTTTTAGTTGAAGACAATTATGTATCATTTAAACTACTAATCCCTTAATTGTGCCTTTTTATTGGAAATATGAAGAAAATGGTATCCCTTTTAATCTCTTACACAATTTCGTTAGCATTACATTTCAAAACGAATGACTTTCATCACAAGGTTTTCTTCTAATCGAAGTTTCTTCGGAAACAGAAAAAATTGAAACACTTGGGATGCAAAATATGCATGTCGTTTTTTAGGAGCAAACGCGCTGTCTGCTTGCCACCTACACGAACTAATTTTTTATGCATACGTCCATTTGAAAATAGTCCTTTTGGTGAGTTTTAGTTTAATAAATATTAGCAAACACAAATAACGAAATAATTTGAAAATCGGAAATCCTTTAATAAAAAATCTATGGTTCAGGGAGCTCGGCAGTACGTTTACTTATACGATTTATTGCAAAATACACATTATTGTATCTTCGCATTATGAGACACCTTCCTTTTACGATACAGAATAATTTTGTCGCTAGAAGTTTTTTTTAATTAAACAATTCTCTGATACTTTTTCTTATGCAAGTTCCAAAAATACTGCCAGACATTAAAACTTATTTATAAAAATTTTTTTTACATTGTTTACATTTTGTATCCTTTGCTGAAATGCGCTACGTATATTTCTTTAAAATTATTATTTTTTTAAATATTTCACTCTGAGTAATTGCAATTTATATTTTCAAAAAACTTTGATTTTCAATTAGTAAAAATGTCGATTTTTTGCATCAAACTTAATGATTAGATTAATTAAATTTGTAATAAGAATAGCGGTATCATTTATGTCTTAAATTTTTGTTAACTATCGTATTTCGCTTATTTTTTATATTATTTTTCATTTGGGACTCTTGATCAAATGATGATCCAACGCTGGGCACTGCTGGTCCTATATTCCCACCTCACATCCGTACGTGTATGCATTTTTACTCTGAAGAAATTTTGTTTTCTTTTTATTTTAAAGATTTATATGTTGCGTTTTTAGTCCGAAAAATGTATATTTCATTTTTCCTCTCAAACTGGTTATTTCAGGTTCTTACTTTCATTCCATTTAAGATCTATAACTAAATTTTTTTCGTTATATAATTTTTTTCTTTTATTCTTGAAAGGAAAAAAATCACACGTATTTTTTTATTTTACTCTGATATGAAGAGTTTCTGAATTTCGAGTTTTTTATCGGTCAACCCAAAAAAATCGGTTCCGGAGCATTTTGTATCCCCTGATTCCTCATGTATGATACAGAAATTGATGACAAGCTTATCACCAAAGAAAATTAATGTAGTTTACTACAGAAATTTGACAAAGTATTTTAATTTAGGTCTAACGGTATCCGAAATTCGCAGGATTCTAAGGTTTGAGCGAAAACCCTGGCTAAAAAAGTATATTGATCTAAATACTGAAAAACAAAAAACACCTAGCAATGATTTCGAGAAAAATGTCTACAAGCTAATTAACAATTTCGTCTTTGGCTAAACAATGGAGAATGTTAGAATTTATAGAGATATCAGATTGGTAACCAAATGGGATGTAAGAAACAGTGCAAAAGCTCTGATTGCCAAGCCCAATTTTCATAGTTGCACCATATTCGAAGAAGATATGGTCATTATCAAATCAAAAAGACTTCAAATTAAATTCAATAAACCAATTTATGTACGATTTGCCAAATTTTAGAAATCGTGCAAAATTCGTGTATACTGACACTGATAGTCTCATCTACCATTATACCGATACAAGCATTTATGATTTGAATAAAAGGGATATAAACAAATTTGATACATTGGATTATCCTCCAGATAATGTTTCCAGAATACTATTAAAAAATAAAAAGGTATTGAGGTTAATAAAAGACGAGTGCAATAGAAAAATCATAACAGAATTTTTATTATTAATTATTATTGAAAAAATGTTAATAATAATTTATTATTATTAGAGAAATAGAGAAAAACTGAATTAATAGTCAGTGAAGCAATAAAAGTATGTTGTGTGCATGAGTCATACGAATTTCATGAAATCAGAGGAATGAGTGTTGAAGCAGTATGTATTGTGTATGTATGTATTGTGTGCTTTTGTCTTTGTTTTTATTTTATATTCTGAGGAAATGTCACTTTCAGCATTATCTTTCTCCGCATTAACTTCATCACCCTCCTTATCATCATCATTATCATGATCCTTACCATCCTCATAATCAGCATAATTTTTTATTACGGATGAAGAACTGTCATATTGGACAAATTCTTCTGGCTGTACTTTTTACTTCTTTCCAAGCGAATTCCACTTCATCTTTAGACGTCTGAGTAATGCACGATGGATTCTTCAGTGGAGAGAATTGTGGTTTCTAAGTTTCCTGAATGACGTATGCCTCGAAAAGTTTTAAAATCTTATGATTTCAAGGAATTGCTCTAATCTCCTTATCAATTAGCTTGTTAGATTCTTGCATTGGAATTACAGCTGCTTATATCCTGCTTGTGATTCTTGGCTAAGCAAGCATATTTCTCATGTCTTTTTAAATTATCAAGTCTTGAATAAGTTTTGCAACAATTTGAACATGTGGAAGTCATTTACTCACTGCCACAGTAAAAATGGCGGTTAAAAAAATAAAAAATTTTTAACCCAAACATTTGTGGTTAGATTTTAAACTTTTCTCAGGCTTTTCATACAAAATTTTATGAGTACATGATTTTGCTCTTAAACCAACAAATTCTGATATAATTTTTCAATTGCAATCGTCTTTCATTAACCCCAAGATTTTTTAAATTTTTTAGTGGTATTCAATAAATATTATCTTGAGGATAATCCGATGTATACAAATTTGTGTGTATCCCTTTTAACAAAATCATTAATGTTTGTATCGTGGAAATGGTATATGAGACTATCAGTGTCGGCATACAACAATTTTGCGCGATTTCTAAAATTTAGCAAAATTTAGTTGTAATGAAAGTCTTTTGTACATTGCTTTGAGAGATCGATAACAGCAAATCCTACATAAATTGGTTTACTGAATTTAATTTGAAGTCTTTGTGTTTCGATAATGGCCATATCTTCTTCGAATATGGTGCAGGTATGAAAATTGGCCATAGCAATCAAAGCTTTTGCACGGTACGTTCCATCTCATTTCGTTACCTCTATTACATTTTTTTTCTTGCATTTTGTTGTCTCTATACATTCTCACATTTTCCATTGTTTTGCCAAAGACGGAATTGTTCATTAGCTTTTAGCTCGAACTTTAGAATCTTGTGAATTTTGGATACCTTTAGCTTGTTATCAATTTTGGAATTTCACATGAGGAATTAGGGGGTACCAAATGCTCTGGAGCCCAAGGTAAATCTATATGAAAAACGTACAATTCTGCAGGATATTCCAAGTCTGCCTCAAAAATTTAGCCTGTTGGTGAATCATCTGGAATATTGTGTACATTGATATGTTTTTCAAGTACTATTTCGAATCCACCAAAAGGTAAACATTCGCTCATTGCTGCACTATACTGATTATTAATGTGAAAATATGAGATATAAGATTCAGGTTCGCTTGGATTGAAATCTGATCCCATTAAACGGTTGTTTGCTTTAGCATATCTATTGGAACATTGGGATATACCGCCACTGTTTGGAATATGAGGAATTATGAAAATGTGAGAATATTTAAATGTAGTTATTCGCAATCTGTATGCGTATGAAGACAGTATGTATACACTTGTCCGACCATCTTCAATGACATGTCAGTGTACAAACCAACGAGCACCGGGTAGGTCAGGATAGGCTCATGAACCTTCGTACAAAACATTTTTTCTTTTAATCAAAATTTCGCATAAGTGAAGCTTTGTCAAAAGTGCAACATGTTGATTATAACAATAAAAATTACCTTTATATCTTATTGCCAAATTAAAGCTATTTTTCCTTACAGATATTTTCCTCTTGAATCGGTAAATCTAAAGATATTATTTGTATGCATTTTATAGACTTTTAATAACTACCACATTAAGTACTATACATTTTTTGGTCCTTCGTGCCAGATTCGGGAGTGTAAAGAAAAATTAACTCTAAAAATGAAAAAATTGGCTTTAAAAACGAGTTAGAAAAGTTCGTTAGTGCAAAACTGTCGAGAAAGTCAGTATGGTGTCGACAGTCGTTACGTTTGAATTTCACGTCCGGTGTTCGCTTAGCTGATTTTTACTTCGATTATTATTGTTGTGGAAAATTGTTCTCACAATTTTTTAAGGGTTTTTGGACATAGTGTTAAACACTCTGAGAATTTCGAACAGTGCAGTGATCGAAATATTAATAGGAGAAAGATATTCAGAGTGAGACATATTACTGTTAGTGAGTGTTGCATGCGTGAATGACGTCACACGCACCCAAGGAAAACCACGTTTATCGTGAATCATGACTGTGTTTCCCTTTACCGCTTGCTGTTTATCATATACTTCATAGCTACTCAAGGGAACGTTATATTTAAATGCTTCCATTATCATGCCTTCATTGATTTTCTACTCCTGCCAGTTTCCAATACAATCAGCTGTTTAAATAGCTGTCTTTCTGCTTCTTCGACTTCATATGGAGAATTAAAAGCCTCGCTTTGAATCGAAGAGTGTCTACAAGGCAAGTCTTACGGTGTTCAACTTCGCTCTTTACGAAGTTTTCAGCTGTCACTTTCGTATTACGCTGGGCAGCCTTTATTATGATTGTATTTCACACGTAAGGTTGCTTAACTTATTCTCTTATATTTATGTTGTGACAGCATCAGTATTACTAATACAAAAGTCGCACACTATATCTTTTACCTTTACGGCTGCTTGTACGCCAAAGGATTATTGTTTCATTGAATGTTTAACAACTCAGCTGATTATTTTATCATCAGTTAAATTTAAATTGTTTAAATAATTTCTAGCTCATTATTGCTAGGATCTATGCATAATTATTTTTTTTTTAAAACGATATGTCTAAAATGGAAGCGTTATGCATCAAGCTTATTTCATTTAATGAATCTATTATGCGTACAGAAATTAATTTTAAGAAACTTGCACTCGATAAGCGAAATGAGACAACTGTTAGAGGTCGCTTAGACTTGCTAAATGAAAAATGGCATCGATGTTTAGAATTAGACTTACAGGCTAGAGCGCTCTATACTTCGGAAGAAAAACAGACCATAGAATATTTTTCTAAAAGTCAATTTCTGCAAATTGAAGAAGCTTATCTTGCAGCTCTCGATTATTTAAATTCAAAGTTACATACTTTTGTGTCAAATTTTGAGGTAGTGGGTAAACAATCAGTGCGAGAAAACGTTAATCAGCAAAACTGTACTATTCCCAAATTACAAAATTTTCGTGATCTGTTTGAGGCGTTAATTGTTAATAATGTGTCTTTATCTAATGTATCACGCTTACAATATCTGAAATCTCCCTTAGTAGGTGATGCTAGGCATATCATTAAACATGTGACAGTGACCGATGCGAATTTCACTGCTGCTTGGGAGAGAATTAAACTTCGCTAAGATAATAAACGCGCTCTGATCAATGCTCATTTGCCAGCAATCGCGACTATTTCGAATGTCTCTAACAATTCTGTGTTGGAATTAAGGGTGTTACGCGATTATACAAATAAAGCTTTAACATGCTTAAAAAGTTTAAATCGACCAACTCAGCATTGGGATGATGTTATGGTGTTTTGGACAGTGCGTAAGTTAGATATATCAGCTTTGAAGGAATGAAAGATGCATTTGGGATCTGAAACTGACTATCCTACTTTTAAAAAATTATATGATCTTTTAGCAACACGCATTCGAACTTCAGAAGCGATTCAATTATCAAAATTTAATCTGCCAGAAAAGGGTAAAATTAACAAAGCGCAATCAGTTAAAGATCACAATGCCTCTATCAATTCAAAATGCTTAATGAGCAAAGAAAATCATTATTTATTTAAGTGCAAACAATTTAGAGAATTATCTGTTGATCAACGCAAGGAACTTGTTTTGCGACATCACTGTTGCTTCAATTGTCTGACACCAGATCATAAACCTTACAACTGTTCTAGCAAGTATACTTGTGGTAAGTGCCATCGTAAACATAACACATTGCTACATATTG
>JAAAKG020134059.1:0-13967 GCA_010014905.2 Druon quercuslanigerum | reverse complement strand
ATAAGTAATTTATAATAAAATTATCGTAATTTTTGATGAAAAACAAAATTTAAACCTAAAAACACTCTTGTTTCTTTTTATTGGTTGAAAGTTTGACTTTGTATTTGAAATTGCGTAAATTTTTATCAAATTAAGGTCTTTAGACGATTAATTAAAAAAATTTCAATGGATATGGAAGGACTTTAATGAGATAATTTTCTTAAATTTTTCTTTGCAGCATTATTAGGACTCAGCGAATGTGACGTAATTGTGAGTCAACTTTTAACATTTAAATCAGTTTCGAAACGACTTTTAGAGGCGCTGGTAGTGTACTTGAAGTATGGGGCAAAACCAAATAGAAAATTCGAAAATTTGAATATTTTTTTCTTGTAAAATTAGTTTGCTTATGCTTAGAAAGGCGTCTGTTTGTTACATATACTTGGTTTACGCATAGAATGGTTCACATGTACACCTGGTCTAAAAGAAACAGTCACATCATAATTGACTTTGTTGTTGCGGATGAAAGACTGAGGGAGCTAGTCAAAGGTACAAGGGTCTTGAGCGATTCTGAATTCAATACTGATTATTACCTTCTGATCTCCAAAATTAACTTCGGTCGGAGATGGAGTAAATAGAGAACCAAAAAAAAAACTCGAATCAAAATTGAGAACCTACAGAAACCGGATATGCGAAAAGATTTTCAAAATAAAATAATGGAAAGCATAGGTAAAACAGCTAGGGGCGTTTATAAGAAAAAAATATATGGAGGGTGCATGGACTGATTTCCGAGATATCATTGTTAGATGTGCGATCGAAGTGTGTGGTACCGCGATTGCAGGAAGAATGTCTGGTGATGCATGGTGGAATGATGAAATTTAGGCTGCCCAAAAAGCAAAGAAAGAAGCGTACAGGAGAAGTTAGAGCATGGCAGGTCTTAGCTATGAGCAGAAGAGGAGAAGAAAATATAAACCGACTTTGAAGGAAGGAAGAAACTGATTTACAAAAAATTAAAGAGAAATAAAAGTACAGAAGTTTTCAACATGACGAATAGTAATGGAGAAATGCAACATGATGCAGACGGGATACTAGACGCTTTCAGAGACTATTTTAGGGGATCATCCGGAGATGAAGCTAAAGGGCACCACAACTGCGATGTAGAACACGATGTGTTAAGAAAGTCAATTGAGAAAAAATTAAACAGCCAAAAAATCAACCATTACAACGATTTTATCATTTACAATTTTTACTTATATTAACGAAAATTTTATGAAACTTAATAGCATTTTCAAAACCTTCGCGGAAATATCGACATATAAATTATTAGTATTAATAAAAGAAGCCCCAAAAGTTATAAATGATGAGGGATAAATTCCGATTACTATTTTGAATTTTCATACTAAATCTATTTTCTCCTGTACATGTTTTAACAGAAATATACTGTATTTCTGGGGCTTAGGCTAATTAATTTAAATCCTGATTTTTCAAGAGAGCTTCAGAAAAGTCGATTTAATTTAACATTCCATTTCATTTAATTTCAATACAAAAATTTCAACGTGAAAACAGATACAGTATTAAAAAGTTGCTGAAATGCATTTTTAAAGCTTTTATAACTATTGAGTGTATTTTTAGGGATTGGACTGTTTAATTTATATCCAGATTTTTTCAGAGAGCTTCAGAAATGTGTATCTAATTTAACATTAAATTCGAGTAAAAATTTTAAACGCGAAAATAGATACAGTATTAAAACGTTAGCGAAATGCATTTTTAAAGCTTTTATGACAATTAGGTATATTTTTAGGACATGGGCTAATTAATTTATGTCTAGATTTTTTAGGTATTATTAAAAAAGTCTATTTAATTTAATCCAGAATTTCAGTAAATTTCATTTAAAAAATGTAAACTTGAAAACAGATAGAGAATTAAAAAGTTGTTGAAATGCATTTTTAAAGCTTTTATGACGATTAGATGTATTTTTAGGGATTAGGTTAATTAATCTGTAACCACATTTTTTCATGGGTCATTAGAAAGGTCTATCTAATTTATCATTCAATATCAGTAAATTTGAGTGAAAAAATGTAAACTTGAAAAAAGATACAGTATTAAAAAGCTGCTGAAACGCATTTTTAATGCTTTTATGACCATTGGTTGTATTTTTGGTGTTTGGGCTTATTAATTTTTATCCAGATTTTTTAGCGATCATTAGAAATGTCTATTTAATTTAAAAATCAATTTCAGTAAATTTAAGTTAAAAAATGTAAACGTGAAAAAAGATAGCGTATTAAAAACTTGTCGAAATTCATTGCTAGAACATTTATGACTATTGGGTGTATTTTAAGGGCTTAGACTATTTTAAGCGTAAAAATAGATAAAGTATTGAAAATTTGCCAAAAAACATTTTTAAAGCATTTATGGCTTGCGTGTATTTTTGGAGCTTAGGCTAATTAATTTAAATTCCGATTTTTACAGGGAGCCCTAGAAGGGTCTATTTTATTTAACATTAAAGTTCAGTATATTTTTGTAAAAAACTTTAAACGTGAAACCAGATACAGCATTAAAATTTACTGAAATTCATTTTAAAGTTTTTTATGACTATTGCATGTATTTTTAGGGTTTGGGCTAATCAATTTATATCTAGATTTTTTTAGGGATCATTAAAAAAGTATATTTAATTTAATACTGAATTTCAGTAAATCTCAGTAAAAAAATGTAAACGTGAAAATGGAAAGAATATTGAAAAGTTGCCGAAATACATTTTTAAATTTTGTATGACTATTGCATGTATTTTTAGGGATTGGGCTAATAAATTTATATCTAGATTTTTTCAGGGATCACTAAAAAGGTAGGGGAGACCGGGGTATTGTGAGCCACGGGGAATCGTGAGCCAGCGCTATTTTTTTTCCTAGTAAATTATTAAAGCTGCGAACAACTGTCATCGACTTGTCTCATAATAAGCTAGTATTCCTACAATTAATGAACGTACTTTCCCGCGTCGTTACTTTGCTGTGTTGACAAATAAAAATTTGTTGATCTCGATGCATCATTTCGACTTCGTTTGTGGTTCATTATTGTGACACTTTTTCGTGAATCAACGCAGGTAACTATGTTTATAATATTCTCCTAACTTTAAACTTTCGAAATGACATAACAATTTTGCATGCAATTATCATTGTGTAATTTATTTTCCACCATGTTGTAAAAACAAGGGTTCGGGGAATAATGAGCCACTTTTCTCGGGGAATTGTGAGCCACTCGGTTCTTTACGTTTGACGAGCTAACTTTACGTGTTTGATGTTCTTTTCGATTGTTCATGCAAAATTGAGGCACTACATCCATTTGATATTGTGAATTTGTTTATTTGCTCGTTTATTTGAATAAATACGAAAGAATTTGTTTGGAAAAGTTTATGAAAAGTTTTATATGGAAAATTCGAAATCGATGATTTCGAGACATTTTTTACACAATTGGCGACTTTGCATAATTACCGATTTTTTATCTGATCAAATTGTTACAGTCACGATGCCGCGTTATTATGCCAAAAACGACAAATCCCTCGATTTCGATAATATTTTGGAGGCAATCAAGCAGGTGAAGAAAATACATAATGCATCGGTCCGCAAAGCTGCCACCGCACATAAAATTTCTAGAGCCACTTTGGGTCGGTGCATCGTCAAATTTGCTGACATCGACGTATCTAAGGCAACAGATGATTTTATGAAAAATTTGCTAATTGAATCTTCGAAACCCGGCGCGAAAACAGTGAGTTTTGTTCATTAGAAAAAAACAAGAGTTATTTCAAGATAGTCGTTTCACGTATTTGATTTTATCACCAAATTAATCAACGTAGAATTTAAAAAAAAAGCAGGATTAATTGGAGTTTGAAGAATCCAGCTATTTTTATTTTCATATACTTAGATCATTATCATTGCTGCAAAATAAAATGTGCTCTAGCTAAAAAAATCTAGGTGGGATTCTCACCTGGGGTTCCCAGGTAAGATTTTGAGCAGGGAAATCCGCATGGTAACACCAGGTGGGGCAATCCCTAGTTGGATTCTCACGTGAAAATCCCAGGTAGGGTGATCCCAGGTGTGATTTCCATCTGAAATTCCACATAAAAAATTAGAGTCCCAAAAGGCAAATATTTTATTATTGCTGCTGAAAGCGTTTTCACGCTTTTTGGACTCTAATTTTTTTTGTAAATTCCAGATGGGAATCCCATCTGGGATCGTTCACCTGGGGTTACAATATGGGTTTCCCTACCCAAATTCCCACCTAGAAACCTCAGGTGGAAACCCCACCTGGATTTTATCAGCTGGGCGAATGAAATATTTATCAGTATCTCTGGTTTCGTGTTGACTTCGATTTTTTCTAGCAATCACAAAAAAATTTTCTTATTTTCAGATCTTTAAACCAGAGCAAGAAAAGGCGCTGATGAAATACATCTTGAAAGCCAGTGATATCTACTATGAATTGAGTCTGAGGGAGCTGTGAAAACTTGCATACGAATATGCCAAAAAGATTGGTATTTCGTATCCGGATACGTGGGATGCCAATCGTGAGGCAAGTAGCGACTGGCAACTGGGATTTATGAAGCGCCACCCAAGTTTGTCTTTTCGCACACCGGAGAAAGTAAGCTCGCAACGTGTCAAGGCTTTCAACAAACAGAACGTCGTTGCTTTCTTCACAAATTTGTCGTCTGTGCTTGATGCGACTCACTTTGAAGCGCACCGCATTTGTAATATGGACGAAACTGGATTGCCAACCGTACCGACAAAAGCTATCAAGATCATTTCCCATAAAGGCAAAAAACGAGTCGAAACGTCAACGTCACAAGAGTGAGGAATGTCACTATGGCATTGTCCGTCAGCGCTACGGGTCAATCGACTCCTCTATTTTACCTGTTTCCAAGCCAAAAAATGAAGGAAGTATTCATGACCCATGCTTCACACGGTGCAGTCGGCATTGCCAACGGTTCGGGGTGGATGACATCGGAAGAGTTTTACAAATACATGCGACATTTTATCAGACACACTGGCGCGAATGCAGAATCACCAAGTCTTTTGCTGCTCGACAACCACACATCACATTTGTCGATCGAAGCTATTCATTTAGCTCTAAAACATAGGATAAAAATGTTGTCATTGTCTCCACATTGCACTCACCGAATGCAGCCACTTGATGTCACTGTGTTTGGCCCATTTAAAACTGCATACGCTATCGAACATGACGCCTGGAAAAAAACAATGTCGGTGTGACATTCGACTTGCATCACGTTCCACTTATTGCTGCTAGGTGCCTTAATGTTGCCGTTACGCCAAAAAATATTAAAGCTGGATTCAAGGCGCCTGGCATTCATCCGTTCAATCCACATGCATTTACTGAGGTGGATTTTGTTTCTTTGAAATTAAGTGGAGAGACGATGGGTGAAGGCGATGACGATGCCGACAATCAGCGCCGCATTTTTCTTTCTGACAAAGATATTGCCGCGCATGAGGAAGAGGCTACACCTGTGCCTTCAACAAGCGCTAGACCATCAACTAGTGCTAGACCTTCGACAAGTAGTGCATTTTCAACGGCCTCTGGAATTTCAGACAAAGATCTGATCGAAGCATTGCAGCTTATCCAACCACTAAAAGCTGGCACACCACCTAAGAAATCGAATCGTGGCCGTAGAGCAATGAAATCAGCTGTTTTGACATCGGCAGAAGTTGCAAGTGAGCTCCGTGATAAGGCCAGAAAAAAGCGGAAGGGAGAAGCAAAAAAGGCGACACATTATCAGCGAAGAAGCGAAAAGTTCGTGGCAAATCCAAGACACGGCAGGAAGAAAAACCGGAAGAGGACGTTGATTTCTGCATAATATGCATGAAAACTATGCCTGGAAGTGCGCTGGAATGGCGATATCAAACATATAAATAAACATTCTCTTAAAAATATTGTTAATTTAATTAACTTAGTTTATTTATTTACTTTACTTTAAAAGTGGGTCACAATTCCCCGAGATTTTTCAAACTGAAGAAAATGCAAGTTTTTTGCAATCGTCTGGGGATCATCTAATTTGAAGATATTCGGTAGGAATGATGAAACTAAAAAGAAGGTTTTTCTTTATAATACAACCTCCAGGGTTGAAATTTAGAGAAAAATTTGATTTTATAGCAGCCCCTCGGCAATAAAAAAAAGTGGCTTACGATACCCCGGTCTCCCAGCAAATCTCAGTAAAAAAATGTAAATGTGAAAATGGAAAAAGTATTAAAAAGTTGCCGAAATACATTTCTAAAGCTTTTATGACTATTGGGTGTAATTTTAGGACTTGGGATAGTTAATTTATATCCAGATTTTTTTAAGGATCATTAGAAAGGCTATTTATTTAATACTGAATTACAGTAAGTTTTAGTAAAATAAATATAAACGTGAAATCAGGCACAGTATTAAAAAGTTGACGGAATGCATTTTTAATGCTTTTATGACTATTGGGTCTATTTTTAGGTATTGGGCTATTTAATTTATATCCAGATTTTCGCAGAGAGCTCCAGAAGGGTCTATTTCATTTACATTAAATTGGATTTAAAAAAGTTAAACGTGAGAATGGTTACAATATTAAAAAATTGTCAAAATGAATTGCGAAAGCATTTAAAACTATTGGATGTAGTTTTAGGGGATAGGATATTTAATTTAAATCGAAATTTCAGCAAAGCCGCCATGAAAGGTCTATTTTATCTACCACTGAATTTCATTTCATTGCATTAAAAAATTCAATTTACATTCTTTAAAAGTTTCAAAAATTCATTTTTAAGCATTTATGGATTTTGGATGTATTTTTAGGGCTTGGGCTAATTAATCTGTATCCAGATGTTTTCAGGGATCATTAGAAAGGTCTATTTAATTCAACATTCAATTGCAGTAAATTTCAATGAAAAAATGTTAACATGAAAAAGGTACAGTATTGAAAAGTTCCCGAAATATATTTTTAAAGCTTTTATAAATTTTGGGTGTATTTTTAAGGATTTGGCTATTTAGTTTATCTCCAGATCTTCTCAGTGATTATTAGGATGGTCTATTTAATTTAGCACTGAATTTCAGTAAATTTCAGCGAAGAAATGTAAACGTGAGAGTAGATAGAATATTAGAAATTTGTCGAGAGGCATTTCGAAAGCATTGGCGACTGTTGTGTGTATTTGGAGGGCTTACGCTATTTAATTAAAATCGAAATTATAGCAAAGAGCTCTAAAAAGGGTGTATTTCATTCAGCATTGAATTTCAGTCAATTACATTAAAAAAATTGTAGGCGCGAACATAGATACAGTATTGAAAAGTTGCCAAAAATCATTTTTAAAGCATTTATGGCTTTGGTGTGTACTTTTGGGGCTTAGGCTAATTAATTTAAATCCAGATTTTCGCAGGAAGCTTCTGAAAGGTCTATTTAATTTAAATTTTAATTTCAGTAAATTTCACTAAAAGAACGTAAACTTGAAAATGGATAGAGTATTAAAAAGTTACCGAAATATATTTATAAAACTTTTATGACTTTTGGGTGTATTTTTAGGACTTGGACTAGTTAACTTATATCCACATTTGTTCATGGATCATTAGAAAGGTCTATTTAATTTCATACTGAATTTTAGTAAATTTCTTTAAAAAAAGTGTTAACGTGAGAAAAGATAGAGTATTAAAAATTTTTCGAAATGCATTTGTAAAGATTTTATGACTATTGGGTGTATTTTTTAGGCTTGGGCAAATAATTCAAGTCGAGATTTTTGCAGCTATCCCTAAAAAGTTCTTTTTTATTGTGAGAATAGATAGAGTATTAAAAAGTTGTTGAAATGCATTTTTAATGCATTCATGGCTTGTCGAAACGCATTTTTCATGCTCTTATGACTATTAAGTGTTCATAAATCTTAATAGCATTTTCGAAACCTTCGCGGAAATATGGACATATAAATTATTAGTATTAATTAAAGAAGCCCCAAGAGTTATAAATGATGTGGGATAGATTTCAATGACTATTTTGAATTTTCATACTAAATCTATTTTCTCCTGTACATGTTTTAACAGAAATATGCTCTATTTCTGGGGCTTAGGCTAATTAATTTAAATCCGGATTTTTCTAGAGAGCTTCAGAAAAGTCTATGTAATTTAACATTCAATTTCAGTTAATTTCAATACAAAAATTTCAACGTGAAAACAGATACAGTATTAAAAAGTTGCCGAAATGCATTTTTAAAGCTTTTATGACTATTTGCTGTATTTTCAGGAATTAGGGTAAATTATCTGTATCCAGATTTTTACAGAGTTCATTAGAAAGGTCTATTTAATTTAACATTAAGTTTCAGTCAAAAAATGTTAAACATGAAAAAAGGTATAGTATAAAAAGTTGCCGGAATGTATTTTTAAAGCTTTTATAACTATTGGGTGTATTTTTAGGGATTGAGCTATTTAATTTATATTCAGATTTTTGCAGAGAGCTTCAGAAAGCTCTATCTAATTTAACACTAAATTCGAGTAAAAATTTTAAACGCGAAAATAGATACAGTATTAAAACGTTAGCGAAATGCATGGGCTAATTAATTTATGTCTAGATTTTTTTAGGTATTATTAAGAAAGTCTATTTAATTTAATCCATAATTTCAGTAAATTTCATTAAAAAAATGTAAACTTGAAAACAGATAGAGAATTAAAAAGTTGTTGAAATGCATTTGAATGCATTCAGGGCTTTCGTGTGTATTTTTGGGATCCAGATTTTTGCTGAGAGCTTCAGAATGGTTTGTTTAATTTAACATTAAATTTAAGTAATTTTCACAAAAAAAATTAAGTGTTAAAACAGATACAGTATTAAAAACTTGCCCAAATGCATTTTTAAAGCTTTTATGAATATTGAGTGTATTTTTAGAGCTTGGGCTAACTAATTTATATCCAGATTTTTTCAGGGATCTTAAGAAAGAGCTATTTAATGTAATCCTGAATTTCAGTGAATGTCAGTAAAAAATGTAAACGTGCAAATAGATAGAGTATTAAAACTTAGTCAAAAAGTACTTTAAACCTTTTATGACTATTAGGTGTATTTTTAGGGCTTAAGCTTATTAATTTAAATCCACATTTTTGCAGAAAGGTTCAGAAAGGAAAATCCAGATTTTTTAGCGATCATTAGAAAGGTCTATTTAATTTAACATTTAATATCAGTAAATTGCAATGAAAAAATGTAAACGTGAGAATAGATAGAGTATTAAAAAGTTGTTGAAATGCATTTTTAAAGCATTCATGGCTTGTCGAAACGCATTTTTCATGCTTTTATGACTATTGGGTGTATTTTGCGGGTTTGGGCTTATTGATTTTTATCCAGATTTTTTTAGGGATTATTCGAAAGGTCTATTTAATGCATTTTTAAAGGATTTATGGCTTTAGTGTGTTCTTTTGGGGCTGAGGCTAATTAATTTAAATCCAGATTTTCGCAGAGAGCTTCTGAAAGGTCTATTTAATTTAAACTTGAATTTCAGTAAATACACTAAAAAATGTAAACTTGAAAATGGAGAGAGTATTAAAAAGTTGCCGAAATATATTTCTAAACCTTTTATGACTTTTGGGTGTATTTTTAGGACTTGGACTAGTTAACTTATATCCACATTTGTTCCTGGATCATTAGAAAGGTCTATTTAATTTCATACTGAATTTAAGTAAATTTCGTTTAAAAAAATGTTAAAGTGAGAATAGATAGAGTATTAAAAATTTTCTAAATGCATTTGTAAAGATTTTATTACTATTGGGTGTATTTTTAAGGCTTTGGTAAATAATTCAAATCGAGATTTTTGCAGCTATCCCTAAAAAGGTCTATTTCATTTACCATCAAATTTCAGTAAATTTCAGTAAAGATGTCAAGCACGAAAATAAGTAAAGTATAAGAAAGTTGTCCAAATGTATTTTTAAAGTATTCATGGCTTTTGTGTGTATTTTCAGGGCTTGGGCTAATTAATTTATATTTAGTGTTTTTCAGGAATCATTAGAAAGGTCTATTTAATTTAATCCTGAATAGCAACATGTGTCAGTAAAAAAATGTAAACGTGTAAATAGATAAAGCATTAAAAAGTTGTTGAAATATGTTTTTTAAAGCTTTTATGACTTTTGGGTGTATTTTTAGGGCTTGGGCCAATTAATTTAATTCCAGATCTTCTCAGGGATCATTAGTGTATTTGGAGGGCTTAGGGAGATAATTTAAATCGAGATTTTTGCTGTTATCTCTAGAAAGTTCTATTTCATTTAACATTAAATTTTAGTAAATTTCAGTAAACATGTTCAACGTCAAAATATGTATTCTTTATTTATATATTTTCAGGGCATCGACTAATTAATTTATATCCACATTTTTCAGGGATCGTTGGAAAGGTCTATCTCAATTAATCCGGAATTTCAGTAAATTTTAGTTTGAAAATTTAAACGTGAGAATAGATAGAGTATTAAAAAGTTGTTAAAATGCATTTTTAAAGCATTCGTGGGTTGTCGAAAAGCATTTTTAATGCTTTTTTGACTATTGGGTGTATTTTGAGGGTTTGGGCTTATTAATTTTTATCTAGATTTTTGTAGGGTTTATTCGAAAGGTCTATTTAATTTATTCCTAAATTTCAGTAAATTTCAGTATAAAAAATATAAACGTGAAATCAGGTGCAGTATTAAAAAGTTTGCCGAAATACATTTTTAAAGCATTTATGGCTTTGGTGTGTACTTTTGGGGCTTAGGCTAATTAATGTAAATCCAGATTTTTGCAGAGAGCTTCTGAAAGGTCTATTTTAATTAAAATTGAATTTCAACAAATTTAACTAATTAATTTATATTCAGATTTTTCAGGGATGGGATCATTAGAAAACTCTATTTAATTTAACATTAAATTTCAGTAAATTTCAGTAAATTACAGTGAAAAAATGTATTAAAAAGTTAGTGTTAAAAGTATTAAAAAGATGCCGACATGCATTTTTAAACCATTTATGACTTTTTTGTGTATTTTTAGAGCTTCGGCTAATTAATCTATATTCAGATTTTTTCAGGAATCATTAGAAAGGTCTATTTAATTTAACATTAAGTTTCAGTCAAAAAATGTTAAACATGAAAAAAGGTATAGTATAAAAAGTTGCCGGAATGTATTTTTAAAGCTTTTATAACTATTGGGTGTATTTTTAGGGATTGAGCTATTTAATTTATATTCAGATTTTTGCAGAGAGCTTCAGAAAGCTCTATCTAATTTAACACTAAATTCGAGTAAAAATTTTAAACGCGAAAATAGATACAGTATTAAAACGTTAGCGAAATGCATGGGCTAATTAATTTATGTCTAGATTTTTTTAGGTATTATTAAGAAAGTCTATTTAATTTAATCCATAATTTCAGTAAATTTCATTAAAAAAATGTAAACTTGAAAACAGATAGAGAATTAAAAAGTTGTTGAAATGCATTTGAATGCATTCAGGGCTTTCGTGTGTATTTTTGGGATCCAGATTTTTGCTGAGAGCTTCAGAATGGTTTGTTTAATTTAACATTAAATTTAAGTAATTTTCACAAAAAAAATTAAGTGTTAAAACAGATACAGTATTAAAAACTTGCCCAAATGCATTTTTAAAGCTTTTATGAATATTGAGTGTATTTTTAGAGCTTGGGCTAACTAATTTATATCCAGATTTTTTCAGGGATCTTAAGAAAGAGCTATTTAATGTAATCCTGAATTTCAGTGAATGTCAGTAAAAAATGTAAACGTGCAAATAGATAGAGTATTAAAACTTAGTCAAAAAGTACTTTAAACCTTTTATGACTATTAGGTGTATTTTTAGGGCTTAAGCTTATTAATTTAAATCCACATTTTTGCAGAAAGGTTCAGAAAGGAAAATCCAGATTTTTTAGCGATCATTAGAAAGGTCTATTTAATTTAACATTTAATATCAGTAAATTGCAATGAAAAAATGTAAACGTGAGAATAGATAGAGTATTAAAAAGTTGTTGAAATGCATTTTTAAAGCATTCATGGCTTGTCGAAACGCATTTTTCATGCTTTTATGACTATTGGGTGTATTTTGCGGGTTTGGGCTTATTGATTTTTATCCAGATTTTTTTAGGGATTATTCGAAAGGTCTATTTAATGCATTTTTAAAGGATTTATGGCTTTAGTGTGTTCTTTTGGGGCTGAGGCTAATTAATTTAAATCCAGATTTTCGCAGAGAGCTTCTGAAAGGTCTATTTAATTTAAACTTGAATTTCAGTAAATACACTAAAAAATGTAAACTTGAAAATGGAGAGAGTATTAAAAAGTTGCCGAAATATATTTCTAAACCTTTTATGACTTTTGGGTGTATTTTTAGGACTTGGACTAGTTAACTTATATCCACATTTGTTCCTGGATCATTAGAAAGGTCTATTTAATTTCATACTGAATTTAAGTAAATTTCGTTTAAAAAAATGTTAAAGTGAGAATAGATAGAGTATTAAAAATTTTCTAAATGCATTTGTAAAGATTTTATTACTATTGGGTGTATTTTTAAGGCTTTGGTAAATAATTCAAATCGAGATTTTTGCAGCTATCCCTAAAAAGGTCTATTTCATTTACCATCAAATTTCAGTAAATTTCAGTAAAGATGTCAAGCACGAAAATAAGTAAAGTATAAGAAAGTTGTCCAAATGTATTTTTAAAGTATTCATGGCTTTTGTGTGTATTTTCAGGGCTTGGGCTAATTAATTTATATTTAGTGTTTTTCAGGAATCATTAGAAAGGTCTATTTAATTTAATCCTGAATAGCAACATGTGTCAGTAAAAAAATGTAAACGTGTAAATAGATAAAGCATTAAAAAGTTGTTGAAATATGTTTTTTAAAGCTTTTATGACTTTTGGGTGTATTTTTAGGGCTTGGGCCAATTAATTTAATTCCAGATCTTCTCAGGGATCATTAGTGTATTTGGAGGGCTTAGGGAGATAATTTAAATCGAGATTTTTGCTGTTATCTCTAGAAAGTTCTATTTCATTTAACATTAAATTTTAGTAAATTTCAGTAAACATGTTCAACGTCAAAATATGTATTCTTTATTTATATATTTTCAGGGCATCGACTAATTAATTTATATCCACATTTTTCAGGGATCGTTGGAAAGGTCTATCTCAATTAATCCGGAATTTCAGTAAATTTTAGTTTGAAAATTTAAACGTGAGAATAGATAGAGTATTAAAAAGTTGTTAAAATGCATTTTTAAAGCATTCGTGGGTTGTCGAAAAGCATTTTTAATGCTTTTTTGACTATTGGGTGTATTTTGAGGGTTTGGGCTTATTAATTTTTATCTAGATTTTTGTAGGGTTTATTCGAAAGGTCTATTTAATTTATTCCTAAATTTCAGTAAATTTCAGTATAAAAAATATAAACGTGAAATCAGGTGCAGTATTAAAAAGTTTGCCGAAATACATTTTTAAAGCATTTATGGCTTTGGTGTGTACTTTTGGGGCTTAGGCTAATTAATGTAAATCCAGATTTTTGCAGAGAGCTTCTGAAAGGTCTATTTTAATTAAAATTGAATTTCAACAAATTTAACTAATTAATTTATATTCAGATTTTTCAGGGATGGGATCATTAGAAAACTCTATTTAATTTAACATTAAATTTCAGTAAATTTCAGTAAATTACAGTGAAAAAATGTATTAAAAAGTTAGTGTTAAAAGTATTAAAAAGATGCCGACATGCATTTTTAAACCATTTATGACTTTTTTGTGTATTTTTAGAGCTTCGGCTAATTAATCTATATTCAGATTTTTTCAGGAATCATTAGAAAGGTCTATTTAATTTAACATTCAATCCAGATTTTTGTAGGGATTATTCGAAAGGTCTATTTAATTTACTCCTAATTCTTTATTTGTTTATACTCTCTCCCTTTTAAGGGTTTGAGACTCTTTACATAACCATGACATAACCTTTACATGTATTCTTACAAACAAGCCTTATACTATCTTACTAGCTATTTGCTACATATCATCTTAAATT
>JAAAKG020134058.1:0-13968 GCA_010014905.2 Druon quercuslanigerum | reverse complement strand
TTACTTTAAAAAAGTCATTTTCGACCAGTAAAGAGACATGGATATTTAAATAAATAGTTCAATTTTTAACCAAAGAAATCAATTTCAAACCAAAAAGATGAATTTTTAACCAAGAATATTAATTTTCTATTTAAAAAATACGAATTCTCAACAAAAAAATATAATAGTTCATATTTCAACCGATTTCAATTATAATTATTATCAAAAACAATTTAATTAAACATAAAAATATTATTTTATGATGACGGAACGCCCTGAGCAAAAAATTTACATTAAATTTTTAATGTAATTTAATAATTTAATTTTTCCTCTAAAGGGAAAACGATTTCAAGACGCACAGGAAATAGAAAAAAACACGAAGAAAAAGCTGTTAGTCATTCCGGAAGATGACTTGAAGAAATGCTTCCGGATTAATTCTCCACCAAAAATAAGACTCGTTGTGAAAACTCGAAAAATTAAAACGAGTGTAAACTCTTAAATATTCAAGTCACGCCCGAAATAATTGACTTCGCCTACTGCTCCTGAAACTGTATCACGACTGTTGGCATGTGAGTGTGTGGGAGGTGAGGGTGACGAATCAGTGAGGAATTGGTAACGAGTCGTTGGCTGTAGCCAGGTGGGTGCCGAGTAGAGCGTTTCACCGATCGTATTCACACGTAACTGCACCGAATTTATTCTGAACGTGCCAGCCTCATGTAGGTCTACTGACCCAGAGAGAGTGGGACAAGGCCCACGTTGGTCAGCGACCCTCGTCCCCCCCACTCTCGGCGCACAACGCTCGGCCCAAAAGAAACTGGCCCAAACTGGATCGAGCAGGAACCGAAACGGGGACCGGTTTTTCTTTGCAATCCTTTATCGCTTTGTATCTTTCTTATTCCCACAGCATGTCTGGCGCCATGAAAGAGGTCACTACATTTTTCGGAAGCTGCCTTGATTAGGTTCCTGCCTGCATCTCTTTATTTCTTTATTTCTTCAAGGTCAACTACCTTTCAAATGCCATCCTTCATTAGCAATTATTTTATCAATAAGGCTTCTGCCAGTATTCGGATACAAGTACAATTTACTGGCCAGATAAATGAAATCAGTAGATACATTTGTATTATTTTTCATTTCTTCAATATTTCTTTTTCAAGATAACCACCTTTCCGAATAACATTCTGTATTATTCTGTATTTCTCATTAGGGTTTTCGCCAGTACTCAGATGCCACTCCAAATTACTGGCTGGGTAAATGAAATTGTGTAGACGAATGTGTAATCATTTTCAAGGTCAGCCATCCTCTAAATACCATTCTTCATGAGAATTTTTTGTATAATCAGCGTATTTGCCAGTACTCGGATACCACTACAATTTACTGGCTACATATATGAAATTCATTAGACAAATTTTTATTCATTTATGAAGGTCAACTAGCTTTGAAATAAAATTTTTAATTAGAATTTCTTTATTATCAGCATTTTGACCAGTACTTGAATACCACTACAATTTACTGTCTAGATAAAAAAAATTGGGTAGAATAATTTATATTTCTTTTTCAAGATAACCACCTTTCCAAATAACGTTCTTTATTTAATGTTTGTGTCATTAGGTATTTGCCAGTACTTGGATGCCACTAGTATTCTTTAACAGGACTTTTTCTTATTAGGGTTTTTTCCAATACTCCGATGTCACTCCAATTTATTGGCTGGGTAAACCAAAATGGAGTAGACAAATGTGTAATCATTTTTCAAGGTCAGCCATTCTCTAAATACCATTCTTCATTAGAATGTTTGTGTTATTAGGTATTTCGCAAGTACTTGGATACCAGTACAATTTACTGGCTGCATAAGTCAAATGGCGTAGACATTTTTTTTATTCATTTTCAAGGTCAAATATCTTCAAAAAAGTATCCTTTATTAGGACTTTTTTCTCATTAGGGTTTTTGACAGTACACAGAAACCACTCCAATTTACTGTCTGGATAAATAAAAATAAATTAAACAAATTTGTAATCATTTTTCAAGGTCAGATATCCTCCGAAAACCATTCTTACTTACTTCTTACATTCGTACTTGGATACCACTAAAACTTACTGGCTAGATTTATGAAATTGACTATATAGATTTTTATAAACCACCTTTCAAATACCATTTTTCATTTAATTTTTTGTGTCGTTAGAATTTTCGCTAGTACTTGGGTACCACTACAATTTACTGGCTGCATAAATTAAATGTAGTAGACAAATTTGTATTCATTTTTCAAGGTCAATCATCTTCCAAATACAATGCTTTACTAGAATTTTTTAATTTTTAGGAATTATTCCAGTACTTGGATACCACTACAATTTACTGGCTTCATAAGTTAAATGGAGTCGAGACATTTTTATTCATTTTTCAAGGTCAACCATCTTCCAAAAAGTATCCTTCATTAGGATTTTTTCTCATTAGGGTTTTTGCCAATACTCATATACCACTCTAATTTACTGGCTGCGTAAATGAAATTGAGTAGACAAATGTTTTAACATTTTTCAAGGTCAGCCATTCTCCAAATACCATTCTTCATTAGAATTTTTTCTATAATCCGGGTACTTGCCAGTACTTGTATATCACTACAATTTTTTATTGACTACATAAATTAAATTGGGTAGAGAAATTTATATTTCTTGTTCAAGATAACCACCTTCCAAATAAAATTCTTTATTAAATATTTGTATCATTAGGTATTTCGCCAGTACTTGGATACCACTACAATTTACTGGTTGCATAACTTAAATGGAGTAGAAAATTTTTTATCATTTTTCAAGATCAACCATCTTCCAATAAGTATCCTTCATTAGGATTTTTTTCTCATTAGAGTTTTTGCCAGTACTCAGATGCCACTCCAATTTACTGTCTGGGTAAATCAAAATGGAGTAGACAAATGTGTAATCATTTTTCAAGGTCAGCCATCCTCTAAAAACCATTCTTCATTAGAATTTTTTTATCGCTGAGATTTTGACCAGTACTTGGATACTACTACAATTTACTGGCTAGATAAATGAACTTGACTAGACAGATTTGTATCAATTTTACATTTCTTCAAGATCAATCACGTTCCAAATACCATTTTTCATTAAAAATTTTGTGTCATTAAGATTTTTTCCAGTACTTGGATAAACCTAAAATTTACTGGCTAGATAAATGAAATTAAGCAGACAAATTTGTATTTATTTTTAAAAGTCAACCGCCTTTGAAATAAAATTCTTCATTCGAATTTTCGTATCATTAGGAATTTTTCCAGTACTTGGATACCACTAAAATTTACTGGCTTCATAAGTTAAATGGATTCGAGAAATTATTATACATTTTTCAAGGGTAACCATCTTCCAAACACCATTCTTTATTAGAATTTTTTGTATAATCCGGGTTCTTGCCAGTACTTATATACTACTACAATTTACTGGCTAGATAAATAAAATGTATTAGACAAATTTCTATTTATTAAGCAAGGTCAACTACCTTCCAAATACCATTCTTCATTAAAACTTGTTGTATCATCAGGATTTTGACCAGTACTTGGATACCACTACAATTTAGTGGCTAGATTAATGAAATTGACTATACAGATTTGAATACATTTTTACATTTCTTCAAGATCAATCTCCTTCCAAATACCATTTTTCATCAGAATTTTTGTATCGTTAGGAAGTTTGCCAGTACTTGGATACCACTAAAATTTACTGGCTGCATAAATTAAACGGAGTAGACAAATTTTTAATCATTTTTCAAGGTCAACCATCTTCCAAATACTATTCTTTAATATAATTTTTTATCATTAAGAATTTTGCCAGTACTTGGATACCACTACAATGTACTGGCTTCATAAATTAAATAGAGTCGAGAAATTTTTATTCATTTTTCAAGGTCAACCATCTTCCAAAAAGTATCCTTCATTAGGACTTTGTTCTCATTAGGGTTTTTGCCAGTACTCATATACCACTCCAATTTACTGGCTAGGTAAATGAAATTCAGTAGACAAATGTGTAATCATTTTTCAAGGTCAGCCATCCTCAAAATACAATTCTTCATTAGAATTGTTTGTATAATCCGGGTTCTTTCCAGTACTTATATAACACTACAATTTACTGGCTAGATAAATGAAATGGATTAAACAAATTTCTATTCATTAATCAAGGTCAACTACCTTCCAAAATCCATTCTTCATTAACATTTTTTTATCACCAGGATTTTGACCAGTACTTGGTTATCACTACAATTTACTGACTAGATAAATTAAATTGGGTGGGCAAATTTATATTTCTTGTTCAAGATAACCACCTTCCAAATAAAATTTTTTATCAAATATTTGTATCATTAGGTATTTCGCCAGTACTTGGATACCACTACAATTTACTGGTTGCATAACTTAAATGGAGCAGAACATTTTTTATTCATTTTTTAAGGTCAACCATCTTTCAAAAAGTATCCTTCATAAGGACTTTTTTCTCATTAGGGTTTTTGCCACTACTTAGATACCACTCCAATTTACTGGCTGGGCAAATGAAATTGAGTACACAAATGTGTAATCATTTTTCAAGGTCAGCCATATTCTAAATACCATTCTTCATTAGAATTTTGTGTATAATCAGGGTTCATACCAGTACTCGGATAACACTGCAATTTACTGGCTAGATAAGTGAAATTGATTAGATAAATTTCTATTCACTTATCAAGCTCAACAACCTTTTAAATGCCATCCTTTATTAGGAATACTTTTATCAATAGGGCTTTTGCCAGTATTCCGCTACAAGTATAATTTACTGGCCAGAAAAATGAAATCGAGTAGATACATTTGTATTATTTTTCATTTTTTTCATTTTGACCAGTACTTGGATACCCCTACAATTTACTGGCTAGATAAATGAAATAGAATAGATAGATTTGTATTTCTTTAAGATCCACCACCTCCTAAACACAAATCTTTATTCGAATTTTGTTATCAATAGGAATTTTTCCAGGACTTGGATACCACTACAATTTACTGGCTAGATAAATGAAATAGAATAGATAAATGTGCATTTTTTTAATATCCACCACCTCCTCAACACAATTATTTATTTGAATTTTGTTAATAATAGGAATTTTGCCAGTACTTGGATACCGCTACAATTTACTGGCTGGATAAATGAAATTGACTAGACAGATTTTTATTAATTTTTCAAGGTCAACCATCTTCCAAATACAATGCTTTAGTAGAATTTTTTCTTCATTAGGGATTTTTCCAGTACTTGGATAGACCGACAATTTACTGGCTAAATGAATAAACTTGAGTAGATAAACTTGTATCCATTTTCAAATGCCAACCACGTTCCAAATTCCTTTATTCATTAGAATGTTGTTTTCCACAGGAATTCCGCCAGTACTTGGATACAACTACAATTTACTGGCTAGATAAATCAAATAGGCTAGACAAATGTGTATAAATTTTACATTTCTTCAAGATTAATCATCTTCCAAATACCATTTTTCATTAGAATTTTTTTATTATGAGGAATTTTGCCAGTACTTGGATACCACTACAATTTACTGGCTGCATGAGTTAAATGGAGTAAACTAATTTTTATTAATTTTGAAGTTTAACCGTCTGCCAAATACAATGCTTGAGTACAATTTTTTCATCATTAGGGGTTTTTGCCAGTACTCGGATACTCCTTCAATTTTCTAGCTAGATAAGTGAAATCACGTAGATCAATTTGTAATCATTCTTTATTTTTTTAAGGTCAAGCCTTAAATAAAACGGTCCTTTATTATGATTTTTTTTATTATTAGGGTCTTTGCCAGTATTTTGACACTACTACAATTTGCTGAGTAAATGAATAAAATTGAGTAGATAAATTTGTATCCATTTTTCAAGATCACCCACGTTCCAAATTCCCTTGTTAATTAGAATTTTGTTATTATCAGGAATGTCGCCAGTACTTAGATACCACTTAACTCTACTGACTAGGTAAATGAAATTAGGTAGAAAAATATGTAATTTTTAGATTTATGCAAGGTCAGCCAATTTCCAAATACCAACCTCCATTAGGAAATTATTTATCAATAGTGCTTTTGCCAGTCCTCGGATACCACTTCAATTTACTGGCCAGATGTATGAAATAGAATAGACATACTTGTCTTTTTTTTCAAGATCCACCACCTCCTAAATACCATTCTTAAATAAAATTCTTTGAATAATCAGGGTTCTTGCCAGTACTCGGATACTACTACAATTTACTGGCTATATTATTTTACTTAATTAGAAAAAATTTCTATTCGTTTATCAAGGTCAACCATCTTTAAAATCCCACTGTTCGTTAGAATTTTTTTATCATTAGGGTTTTTTCCAGTACTCGGATACCATTACAATTTACTAATTATGTAACTGAAATTGAGTACATAAATTATTTATTCTAGTTCCACAACCTTCTAAATACCATGCTTCATTAGAAATTTGTTATCATTAGGGATTTTGCCAGTACCCGGATATCACTACAATTTACGGGTTGGGTAAATTAAATTCAGTAGCCAAATATATAATAATTTGTCAAGGTCAACTATCTTCGAAATACTATTTCTTATTAGGATTTTTTCTATCATTTGGATTTTTGCCAGTATTCGGATACCACTTTAATTTACTGGCCAGATAAATAAAATAGAATAGACAGATTTGTATTTTTTTCAAGATCCACCACCTCCCAAATATTATTCTTGATTAGAATTCTTGTTATCATTAGGAATTTTGCCAGTACTTGGATAGCACGGCGATTTACTGGCTAGATAAATGAAATTGAGTAGAAAAATTTGCAATTTGTTTATTTCTAAAAGATCAAACACCTTCTAAATACTATTCTTCATCAACAAAATTTTTGAACAAATTTTTTTAACTGAGGTAAACTTTCTATATTGAATAGCAGATATCTTCGGGAGGTGTTCTCCCCTAAAGGCCACACGTTAGAGGCGAGGTAAACCCTCCAAACTGAGGTAAACTTTCCGATCTAAATCGCAGAATTTCCCGGTGAACTTTTCTAAAGAGATAAGGTTACAGACATGTGAATACGAAGAGTTTACCTCAGATGTGTTTTCTGAGTGGTAATTTTCCTAAAATATTTTTTCATGAGGCTTCTGAGGCATTTCACAGAAACAAACTAGGGGTACGAAAATTTGCAGGCAATCCGTCAAGTATGGAGAAAGAGAGGTAAACACTCCAAACTAAGGTAAACTTTCCGTTTTGAATTGCACATATTTCCTGTGGACAGCGCTAGAGGCATAAGGTTACAGACATGTCACCACGGAGAGTTTACCTCAGATGTGTTTTCTGAGTGGTAATTTCCACTGAATATTTTTTCGTTAGGCTTCTAAGATAAATGAAAGTCCGAGGCTAGTCGTGTGTGAAAATGTGAAATGATTTAAGAAATATTTTTTTTTAAACAAGAACAACATTTCACAGAAAGAAACTGAGGGTACGAAACGTTGCAGATAATCCGTGAATCATAAGGGAAAACGAGGTAAACACTCCAAACTGAAGTAAACACTCCAAACTGAGGTAAACACTCTAAACTGAGGTAAACACTCCAAACGGAGGTAAACACTCCAAACTGAGGTAAACACTCCAAACTGAGGTAAACACTCGAAAATGAGGTAAACACTCCAAACTGAGGTAAACACTCCAAACTGAGGTAAACACTCCAAACTGAGGTAAACACTCCAAACTGAGGTAAACTTTCCGTTTTGATTCGCACATATTTCCTTTGGAAAGCGCTTGAGGCATAAAGTTACAAGCATGTGACCACGGAGAGTTTACCTCAGATGTGTTTTCTAAGTGGTAATTTCCCCTGAATAAAGTTAATTTCAAAATAATTGGAAATGTTGAGACATTTTGCTTCGCGCAATAATAATGTTATAAGGAAGAGTCATGGATCGTTATGCCCTGAAGATTTCTGCTACTGGCTAATCAAGTTTTACAATAATTATCGATGGCTTCTATCCTACTAGAGTGCTTAGAAATTATACTTGTTACGAGAATGTGGCACTTAACCACTTACGAAATTATTAAGAAGCACGAGTTCAATTTACATTACAGTTAGCACCATTCATTGAAACCTGAATACCTCTAGCGGATTCTAATAGAATGCTTCTCTCGGCCTGCATTTATCCAATTTAGTCAAAATTCCTTTCCTTTCTTTTATTTTCTTTTTCTTTTTTTCCTTTCCTGCTCAGCTATCCCTTTGTCAATTTTACATATTTATTGCTTTTACTTGCTTATAAATAATTTATAAACATTTAAAAAAAAAATTAATTATTGAAAAGGGCTTAAAATTATTCCTACCAAAAGATACAAAATAAATATAAATAAATAAATATAATACAAAGAAAATAAATTATATTTCTAGACAAAATAGGTACGACCAGATTTTTAAAAAATATATGAATTTTTAAATATAAAATATAAATTTTCAGTCAAACTACAATAGAAATGAATTTTTAAGCAATAATAAAATCGATATATTTTGAGTAAAATTAATTTGTAATCAAATTTTCTGTAGACAATGAAAAGGCGATTTTTTAGTTAAAAAATTTATTTGCTGCTCAAATTATGAATTTTTAACCAAATAGCTGAATTTTCAACCCAAAAGCAGTTAAATTTTCTACCAAAAAAGACAAATTTTCAAAAAAATACTCTTTGTATTTGTATTTGTATTTGTATTTGTATAGAAAAAAAAATTTTCAGCAAAAAAACTAATTTACAACAAAATAAATAAAATTTCTAGCCAAAAGAAGAACTTTAAACCAGAAAGATTTCAAACAAAAAAGAAATTAATTATTAAAAAAAGAGTTAAATTTTCAATCCGAAATATGAATTTTTCAACAAAAAGAGACCAGATTTTGAACAAAATATTTGAATTTTTAAATATAAAATATAAATTTTCAGTAGAAAATAGTATAGTTCAAGTATAGTTCAATAATAAAATCGATACACTTTCAGTAATTTTTTTTTAAATAAATAAATGGCTATTTCGACAAAAAAATTCATTTTTCAAGCAAAGAAATGAATTTTCAAACAAGAAGATTAAATTTCTATCAAAAAAGATTAATTTTCTCTAAAGAATAAAAAGGCAAATTTTCACCATGTAGTTAAATTTTTAACCTAAAAGATTAATTTTCTACCAAGAAAAGAGAAATAAAAAAAATACTCCTAATTTTAAAACAAAAAAGATAAATTTGCAAACAAAAATAAAATATTTGAATTTTCTGTAACAAAAATAAATTTAAAAAAAGAGTTTTCAAATAAATAGTTAAATTTTCAAACAAAAACATTAATTTTTGACCACAAGACAAATTTTCAACTAAAAATATAATATTTTTACCGGAAAAGAGAATGTTTCAAACAAAATAATAAATTTTACATTAAAACTAGAATCTAACTAAAACTTGGTCGTAAGACCAAAATAATAAAAAGTCAATTGTTTTTATTAACTAAAAACTATAATAGTTGAGTATTTAGTAAGCAAAATTTATTTTCAACTGAATAAAAAATATTTTTTTAAATAGTTAAATTTTTAACCAAGCTGATGGATTTTCAAATAAGAAGATTAAAAGAAAGAATTCAAAAAAATAATATTTATAAAATTTGTTAAATTTTCAACCAAAACAAAGAATTTTAAAATAAGAAGATTACATTTTTATGAAAAAATATCAATTTTCTATAAGCAATGGAAATGATTTTTTACCAAAAAACAGAAAATATCAATTTTCAGAAAAAAATAGAATAGTTAATTTTTTGGACAAAAAAATAAATTTTCAACAAAAAAAGTATCTTACAAAAAAATAAATTAAATTTCTACCCAAAATAAGATAAGAAGGAGATTAAGTTTTTTTTAACCAAAAAAGAAATTAATTATTTAAAAAAAGAGTTAAACTTTCAATCCGAAATGTGAATTTTCTAACAAAAAGAGACCATATTTTGAACAAAATACATGAATTTTTAAATATAAAATATAAATTTTCAGTTTTCAATAAAACACTACAATAGAAATGAATTTTTAAGCAATAATACATTATAATACATTAATAATTATACGTTAATAATTAATAATAATACATTTTCAGAAAAAAAATTTAATTAAATAAATGACTATTTCGACAAATTAATTATATTTCTAACAAAAAAGATAAATTTTCAACAAAATGTGGGAAATTTAAAAACCAAATTTCAAACAGAAGAGTTTAATTTTCAGACAGAAAAATACATTATCAACTAAAAAAATGTCTACAAAATAATTAAATTTTTAAGAAAAAAATTAACAAAATAGTTCAATTTCCAACCAAGCAGCTAAATTTTTAAACAAGAGCGAAAATTTTCCGTTAAAGAAATTAATTTTTCAACCAAAATGATGAATTTTCAACCAAAAAGTAAAAGAATTTAATTTTCAAACCAAAAATAGGAATTTTTAACAAATAAATTAAATATTCTAAAATAAAGATCGATTTCCAAACCAAAAACAGTTACATTTTTAGTTTAAAAAATAATTTTTAACCGAAGACATTAATTTTTAATCAAATTAATAAATAATTAGTCTTTTTTGGTTATATGTAGCTGTATTTTATTTTAAATTATTGTTTTTATTGTGCTTTTTTATGTTTAATTATTTTCTTTGAAAATGCATGTCTTTTTATGGAAAATTAATATTTTGGTTCTAAAACTTACCTAGTTGGTAAAAGTTAATTTTTGTTGTTTTTAAAGATTTATAAATTTAGTTAAAAACTCATTTTCTTAACTGAAATTTGGACCAATTTCTTTAAAAAACTGTGTTTTGTTGAAACTTTATCTTTTTGCTTCAAAATTTAGTTCTTGGCTAAAAATTTATTTTTCTTTCTGAAAATTTAGCTATTCTACTTTTGGTTGATTTTTTTTCAATTTAATTTTTTTTTTAAATTGTAAGAATTCAAACATTGGTTTTTAAATAAACTTTTTTTTTAAATATTCTATTCTAGCGCAGAACATTGAACTATTTTGATAAAAATTTCTTTTATATTATTTTTTTAAACAAATTTACCTGTTTTTTGTTTAAAATTAAAGTTTTTTTTTAATATAAACTTTTTAATTTTTTTTTTAATTTGTCTTTTTGTAGAAAATTAATATTGTGAGCTGAAAATTCAACTAACGCGATAAAAAATGTTGTTTGTTTTAAGATATATAAGTTAAATTAAAAAATAGTTCGTTTGAACTAAAAATTCAACTAATTTGTTAAAAAAGTATTTTTTGTTGTCTAAATATCAACTTTTACATTCTTTTTTAAAATTGATCTTTTTTATTTAGAAATTCATGTTTTTTTTTGTAAATTTATCTTTTGATGGAAAATTAATCTTTTGGGTTAAAAATTCAACAAATTATTATTTCATTGAAGAATCCTTATTTTATTTTAAATTTTATTTCTGCAACTGAACATTCAACTATTTACACAAATACATTTTTTCGACAATTAAACTCTCTCTCTCTCTCTCTTTACTTAAAACTAATTTTTTATTGTTGTTGAAATTTTTTTATATTTTTTTTGTTGACAATTACACTTTTGCTAAATAAAAAAAAAACTAAAAACTAAAAAAAAATAAAACTAATTTGTTAAAAATGTTGTCCTTTTGGGTTAAAAATTCAAATATTTTGGTCAAAAATGGAACTTGCTTTAAAATAAATCTGTTTTATTTGAGAACTCAACTACTTTACTTAAAATTTTTTTTTTATTTTCTTTTTTTAAATAAATTTAGCTGTTTTTTCTTTAAAATTAAAGTTTTGTTTTTAATACCGACTTTTTCATTTTTTGTTCAGAATTTATATTATTATTGGAAATTCATTTATATCGTGCAAAATTTGTCTTTTGGTAGAAAATAATATTTTTAGCTGAAAATTCAACTAACTAGAAATAGTTCGTTCAACTGAAAATTTCAACAAATTTCTTTAAAAAAATAGTATTTTATGTTTAATTTTAGCCGTTTTTCCAAAAATAAATTTATTGTTTTTGAAAAATCAACCTTTACATTTTTGGTAAAAAATTCATCCTTTTTTTGAAAAATCAACCATCTTGTTTAAAATTGGTCTTTTTTATTGAAAAAATTCATGTTTTTTTCTGTAAATTTATCTTTTGATGGAAAATTAATCTTTTGAGTTAACAATTGAAGAAATTGGTTATAAAGTATTATTTTATTGAAGAATCCTAATTTTATTTAAAAATTCATTTCTGCAACTGCACATTTAAATAAATTGTAAAATTTTTGGCCACTTATCCTAAAATTCAGCTGTTTTTTTATTTAAACTTTAAATTATTATTTTTTTAAATATTTACTCAAATACATTTTTTTGACAATAAAACGTTTTCGTTTAAAATTCATATATTTTGTTGACAATTTGTAACTTTCGAAAAAAATTTATCGTTTGAGTTAAAAAGTTAACTAATTGGTTAAATTTTTTTTTATTAAGGATTCCTAACTAAAAATCCAACATTCTATAGTAAATAGATTTTTTTTGTTAAATTAAGCTGTCTTCACTTAAAACTAAAGTTTTTTTGTTGTTTTAGAATTTTTTTTACTTGTTTCGATGAGAATTACACTTATTTGTATTAATTTTCATATATTTTGTTGAAAATTGTTCTTCTGGTGGAAAATGAATCATTTGAGTTAAAAATTTATTTTTTGGTTGAAGATTCATAATTTCACTTAAAAAATTATTTTCTAAAAAAAACAAAACTAATTTGTTAAAAATATTGTCTTTTTGGGTTTAAAAATCAAATATTTTGGTCAAAAATGGAACTGTTTGGTTTAAAAAAAACTGTTTTAATTGACAATTCAACTATTTTGCTGAAAATTTATTTTATATTCTTTTTTTAAAATAAATTCAGCTTTTTTTGTTTAAAATTAAATTGTTTTTTTTTTAATATCAACTTTTTAATTTTTTGTTAGGAATTTGTATTTTTAATTGGAAATTCATTCATTTTTTTTTAAATTTTTCTTTTAAATGAAAATTAATCTTTTGGGTTTAAAATTCAACAAATAATTATTTTATTAAAGATTCCTAGTTTTATTTAAAAATTCATTTCTACAACTGAACATTCAACTGAATTGTAAAAATTTCGATATTTTTATCCTTAAATTCATCTGTTTTTTTATTTAAAATTCAAATAATTTTTTAAAAATATTTTCTCAAATACATTTTCGTTTGATATTCATATATTTTGTTGAAAATTTGTACTTTGGTAGAAAATTTATCGTTTTGGTTAAAATTCAACTAATTGGTTACAACGATTTTTAATTAAAGATTCCTAATTTTATCTATAAAAATTCTTTTACTGAAAATCCAACCTTCTACAGTAAATAATTTTTTTTGTTAAATTTAGCTGTCTTCACTTAAAACTAAAGTTATTTTTTTTTAAATATTTTTTTTTACTTTTTTCAATGAGAATTACACTTTTTTGTTTTAATTTTCATGTATTTTGTTGAAAATTGTTCTGTTGGTTAAAAATGAATCATTTGAGTTGAAAATTATTTTTTTGGTTGAAGATTCATAATTTTACTTAAAAAATTATTTTAAAAAAAAATTTTAGTTTCTTAAAAATTATGTCTTTTTGCTTCAAAAATTCAAATATTTTAGTCAAAAATGGAACTGTTTGGTTTAAAAAAATCAAACTGTTTTAATTTAAAATTCAAGTATTTTGCTGAAAATTTATTTTATATTCTGAAATCTTTATATTTTATTGGCTGAAATCTCAACAAATTGGTTAAAAAGTATTATTTTATTAAAGAATCCTAATTTTATTTAAAAATTCATTTCTGTAACTGAACATACAAATGAACTGTAAAAATTTTTGATATTTTTATCCTTAAATTCAACTGTTTTTTTATTTGAAATTCAATATTTAATAAATAATAATAATAAATTATTATTTATTTAAATACATTTTTTTACAATTAAACTTTTTGGTT
>JAAAKG020134057.1:0-13968 GCA_010014905.2 Druon quercuslanigerum | reverse complement strand
TAAGATTTATCAATATTTTAACAATATTGATATAGACCAGTAGACAAACAAGATTAACATCTAATATTAATAATAAATATTCCCTGGTTAACAACCCTAAGATCAACAATAATAATAAAGATTAAACTTCAGCTAAAAGCAGTTGTATGTCTAAATAAATAATTTAGACAAATAAATTTATTTTTAACCCGAAAAAATTTATTTTCAACGAAATAGTTAAAATTTTAACCAAGTAGTCAAATTTTCAGAAGATAGTTGAACTTTTAACCCGAAAAGACATAAGTTTTACCAATAAAGATAAATTTTTCAAGAAATACATCAATTTTCAACTAAAAGAGAAATGTTTAGTTAAAAAATTAATTTCTCACAAACAAAGAAAAAACAAATTTTGTAGAAAAAAGTCAAAATTTCATCCAAAGAGCAAAGTAGTTGAATTTTCAACTAAAAAATATAAATTTTCAACCAAAAATGGAAAATTAGATTTTCAGTTTAAAAAATTAAGTTAAAAAAATTCAAACAAAACAGTTAAATTTGCAATCAAAGATAGTACAATTATTTATTTAAAAAATAAGTTTTCAACGCATAATCTAATAGAAGATATTTCAACCAAAAAAGTTTTTCGTCTTAAATCAAAACAGTTGAACTCAAGCAAAAAAAAACGATATTTTTAACAAGACATAAAAAAAATGCTACAGAATTTTACTTTTATAACCCAGTCACTTTTTTCCATTATTCAGTTCGTACTGGATTTCATCTTGTACTAGTTTTCACCTCATACTGGTTTTCTCATACATAATTTCATTCAATTCAAAATGAACCAAGAAAACTCGTCTTTAATTTTGTCGCTCACAAAAAATACTACAAAAATTTTGTTTTAAAACCCAGTCACTTTTTCATTCTTCAGTTAGTACTAGTATCAACCTCGTACTGTTTTCCCTATATAATTTTATCTGCAAGAAAATGATTTAAGAAACCTCGTTTTTAATATTTCCCCTCATAAAAATATTACAGAACTTTATTTGTTTTGAATCCCAGTCACGTTTTTCCATTATTCAGTTCGTACTAGTATCCACCTATTACTCGTTTCTCTATATAATTTTAACTGGAAAAAAATGATCCAAGAACATTTATTTTAAAACTCATTCACTTTTTTACATTACTCAGATCGTACTGGTTTCCCGTATATTAATTTTATCTGAAACAGCACGATCATAGAAAACTCTTCTTTAATGTTGGCACTTACTAAAAAACTTGTTTTAAAACCGAGCTTAATTGTGAACTGAATTAATAGAGCCCTGTAAATAAATCCAACTATTTTTGGATACAAATTTCTTTTTTTTTCTTGAAAAGTCTTTTGGTTTGACAAAAACTTGTTGAGAAAAACTTTTGGTTCAAAATTCATCGCGTATGGTTAAAAATTCTACTACTTGGTTAAAAATTCAACAATTTTGTTAATTATTTATTTGATTTTTGGTTGAAAGTAAATTTTCTCAACTGTTTTAACTAGTCAATTTTTGGATGAACTTTTATCTTTTTTATTTGAAGAATCCACTATTTGGTTCAAAATGTATCTTTATATAGTTGAAAATTTAACTATTTTCTTGCAAATTTATGCATTTTGTTGAATATTCGCATTTTTAGTAGAATATTAATCTTATTGCAAAAAAAGTTTAATATCAAATAAAAATGCTTTTGGTTAAAATATTAACATTTTTAGTTGACTTTTCGCAAATTCAACAATTTCGTGGAAAATGTATGTAAGTTCTTCAACAAAAATGTACTTCATTTTTAAGATTCACCTCTTTGACTCTATTGTATTCAAAATGCGTCTTTTTTGGTAAACATTAAGTTTTGTTATAAATTTTTTCATAAATTAAATTCATTTATTTTTGTAAAATATTATGTTTGGGTTTAGGATTCTACTATTTTCTTATAAGTCCTTCTCTTTTGGTTAAATTCAACATATGAAAAATTCTTTTTTTTCCGTGAAAATTTATTCTCTAAACTGAGAACTTAACCACTTATTTTTTTTTTGAAAGCTTATCATTTGAAATCCAAAATGCGGTTATTTAGATAAAAAATCATATATCTTCATTGAAAATCAGAAACTTTATATCATAGATTTATGCGTTTTGTTATTAAAAGCAATTCAGTCAAAATAAGGAAATAGAGAATCATAAAAATTGAGAATTTTTACTTACGATCATAATAAGCGACGCACATGTATACACATGCATCGCTGCCAAGCTTGAGATGATAATATCAAAGTAGCTACTCACCTGAAACAAAAAGCAAAAATATAAGGGACAGTGATATTATTATATAGACTGCACAAGATGCTTTTTTTTAGATTTTAAATATCAAAATAATATTTGTGTTTATTTAATTTCAAATAAAAAGCCTTTCATTAATGAAAAATCTTTAAACTTACAAACAAAATTCTTTTAACCATGTTTTTTGCAACTCAATATTTTTTAACGTTGCTTCTTACCAACTGTCAAAAAATGGTTGGATTTTATAAATCATGGGTTTCTTCGTGGAAAACATTCGCTACAACAATTTGTTTTAGAGAAACATTTTTTTTTAACAAATAACTATTTGAAGCTTAATTAGTTTAAAGACTGCAAGCAGTAGAGTTGTAGGGAATATTTTCTACAGTAAACAAATTACAATTCAAAAACTATTTTCAAATTATATTTTTTCTTAAGTTGTAAACTGTTTTTATAAGAAAGAAATTTTTTATTTTATAAGAGAAGACTGATAATAACATTTCAATTTTTTAATCATAGAAAACTGTTTCTGTGCAGAGATCTGATTTTTAGCACAACTATCGTAACACTTTTTAATTAAACAATTTTAAATTTAATAGCTTTAAATTGAAAAATTCTAAGATTTAACTTATATCATTTTAAGTAATCTTAAGTTAGAAGCATTAAAATTTGAGCAATGTTAAATTTGGCCTAAAACTGAACATTTTTTAAATTTGAAGTTAAATTATTTTAACTTTAAGTCCTTTCAAAATACCCATTTTAATATGGAAATTTTTTGAATGAAAGGATTTTGGAATGAATTATGGTAAACTGAGGGATTTCATAATTGAAATAGCTATCAATGGAAATTAAAATATTTTTAAACATTCAAAAAAGGTAAATCGAACGTATTTTAATATTTAATTATATTATATTATCTGGAATTTGTTATATTTCAAGTGACTGGATAGATTTTTCTTCTAAAAATATGTTTATTCAGAAGATTAACTTTTGTACTGAAAATTCGTCTTTTCGTAGATAATTACTCTTCTTGTTTGAAAATTCATCTTTATAGTAAAAATTTAACTACTTTGTTGAAAATTCGTCCATTTAGATTGAAAATTGATCTTTTATGGTATTCTTTGAAAACGTTTTTGATACGGAACACGTTTTTGGTTGAATTTAAATATTTTTTATTAGAAAATTCAATCATTTGGTTGCAAAAGCATTTTATTAAGAAGAAAATAAAATTATTTGCTTAAAAATTAAACTAAGTTGATCAAAATGTAATTGTTTGCTTGAAAATTCGCCTATTTTTTACAGCAACATTTTTTTTGTCGAAAATTCAACTGCTTTGTTAATGATTCGCCCTTTTTGACAATAAACTGCTTGGTGAAAAATTCAAATGGCTTCTATAAAACTCGTCTTTATTGATTGAATACTACAATATTTATTTGAAAATGATTAGGCTTGGAAAATTTTTTTGATTGAAAATAAAAATTTGTTCTTGAAAATTCAACTGCCTTATAAAAAGTTTGCCTTTTTGTCTGGAAAATGCAACTATTTTTGGTGGAATTTTAATCTTTTTTGTTTAAAAATTAGGTCTTTTGGTTGAAAATAAATCTTCATACGTTGAAAATTGTACTTTTTGGTTAAAGTCATAAATTTGTATCAAAAATTGTACTGTTTTGTTCAATATAAACTCTTATGTTGACAATTATTTAATTGTCTCCTAACAAAATTGACTTTTTGGTTTGAAAATTTAATTATTTAGTTAAAAGTTCAACTATTTTGTTAAAAATTAAATTATTCAGATAAATAAACATTTTATTAGTTGAAAATTCTATTTTCTTGGTTGAAAATGAAATTTTTTGTTGAAAATTCCAGAAAAAACAAATATTGCAGTTGAAAATTCATCGCCTTGTCTTAAAACTTGTTTTTAAACTTAAAATTTAACTATTCAATTTTTTATTGGAAACTGATTTTTTTTAGTTCAAAATTCAACCAATTGGTTGCAAATTTATTTGTTTTAGTTTAAAATTCAACTATTTAGTTGAAGATTCATCTTTTTTTTTTAAATCCTCTTTTTGATAGAAAATTATTCTTCTTGGTTTAAAATATCACTATTTCAAAGAAAATATTTTTTGCTTGTTAAAAATACAACTGTATGGTTAAAAATTATTTGAGGATTTGAACATTTGGAGGTTTTTTTAAAGGATTTATCTGCTTGTCTTAACAGTTTCACAATTTGGTAGAAAAAACAACTTTTCTGTGCAAACTTTATGTAATTAGAATTCAACTTTTTGTTTAAAAGTTTTTTTTTAAACTAAACTTATTTTAAAATTTAGTTGTTTTGTTAAAACTTACCTTCTTGACTTAAAAATTCGATAGTTTAGAGAATAGCAATAGCAAACAATTGGCAAAAAATATTGTTATCGACAAAAAAACGGTTAAATAGTTGCAATAGTGTGTTCATGCGTTAATTATAAATTTATGATAAATGGATTTTCTCGCCATATTTTTTTTCTTTAATTTCTCATTTATGAGAAACTAGAAATAATTTAAATTTTTATGTACATTACGGAAATGAAAAATTCTCCTTGATAACTTCCATTGATGTCGCGCATTCATTGAATTTTAATTCTCAATTTTTATGTAAAGTTACCAAGTCTCTAGAAAAATTCGTCAAGTCACGATTTTAGACGTATTTTGCAAGAATATTCACCAGCTTTCAATCAATCAAGTAAATTAATGGTGGAGAAACTTCAAAGTTCCAGTTGCAGACAACTTTCAGAATCTAATTTCCTTAGTTCCTCTTTGCCGGCCATCGCATTGGTTTCTTTACAAGTTTACAAGGCATTACTCTAATGAGCAAATTCAAGGTCTATATTTTTTTTATTTGTCTTTCCCCAAAACTTATTTTAGTTTAGTTTCAATTATAATTACGAAGTATAAAGAGAAGTTGAGTTTTTTAACTAACAAGTCCAATTTGTTTAGAAAAAAAATTGACTTTAAACCAAAAAAGTAGATTTTTAAATAAAAAACATCAATCTTCAGTTTAGAAAATTGACTTTTTCGGTAACCATTTTTTTTTTAAATATTAAGTATTACATTTTTCGTTAAAAATGAATCTTTTTGACTGAAAATTCAACTCCTTGATTGCAAGTTGAACTACTTTCTTGAAAGTGAATTTTTTGTTGAAGATTCATCATTTTAGTTACATATTCGTTTTTTGTTGTTAAAACATTTTTTTTTAAATTAAAAATGTACCTATTTTGTTGAAAATTTATATTCTTGAGGAAGAAACTCACATAATGCATTCTCAACGAAAGAGTTAAGGTTTCAACCAAAATTATAAATCTGCTAACAAAAAAAAGCGGAACGAAAAATGAAATAGCTGATCTTTCAATTCAAGAAGGTTTTAATTTTATATAAAAAAAGTTTCGTTCAACCAAAAAAGAAAAAATTTCTACAAAACTCCTAATTTAAAAAAAAAAGACATTTTAAAAATACAAAGATGAATTTTCAAAAAAGTTAAATTTTAATTTTTTAAATTTATTTTTAGCAGAAAAAGAAACACATTTTCAACAAAGAGTTATATTATTAACCAAAGAGATACAATTTCAACTAAAATGATAATTTTTTAACCAAAAAAGTCGAATTCTCAATAAATAATGTCATAATTAGTATAAAAAAAGTAATTTTCAAAACAATTATTATTTTAACCAAACACTTGAATTTTTCATCCTAAAAGAGAATTTTTAAAAGACAACGGAATTTTCCACCATAAAAGATAAATTTTGACCAAAAAGGTGAATTTTCCCTATGTGATGAACTTCCATTTCAAAAAGAGGAATGTTTAACAAAATAGTTGAATTTCAAAAGCAAAAAGATTAAACTTCAAATAAAAACACTTCTATTTTCAAACAAATAGTTTAATTTTAAAGCCAGAAGATGAATTTTTTAAAATAAAGTTGAATTATCAATGAAAAAGTTAATTTCCAAACAAAAAAGTTAATTTTTGATCCAAAAAGAAGAATCTCCAACAAAAAAAAACTTTGTAAAAAAATAGTTTAATTTTCAACAAAATAATTAAATTTTTAACTAAATAAGAGAACTTAAAAAAAGGTTAATTCCAATCAAAAATATATTATTAGACTTTTTGAACAAAAAGAATTAACTTTAAATCAAAAACAGTTGGAATTTGTTTGGGGATTCAACTGTTTCGTTTAAAATTCGTCTTTCTTCGAAAAAATTATTCTTCACGTTAAACATTTTTTTTTCGGGTTGAAAATTCATTTTTCAGGTTGAAAATTTAACTTTTTTAAATTAAAGATTATTTTTTTTAACTGAAAATTTCAATAATCAATAATTTGTTTTAAAAACCGTCTGTTTGGTAGAAGTTTAATCTTCTTGGTCAAAAATTGACCTGTTCCGTTGAAAATTTAACTTTACTGTTAAAAATTTCATTTATTGGTTCAAAATTATTTTTTAAACTGAAAATTTAACTTTTAAATTTTCTTTTAAGCTTAAAATTTACGTTTTTTAGTTGAAAATTCAATTTTTTCTTGAAAACTGAGGTCTTTTGTCTCTTTTTGGTACAAGAGTTATCTATTTAAAAAAGGTTAATTCCAATCAAAAATATATTATTATACTTTTTAATCAAAAAGAATTAACTTTTTTAAATTGAATATTATTTTTTTTAACTAAAAATTTAATTAATCACTTATTTGTTTAAAAAATCGTCTTTTTCGTAGAAGTTTAATCTTCTTGGTCAAAAACTGACCTGCTTCGTTGAAAATTTAACTTTACTGTTAAAAATTTTATTTATTTGGTTTAATTAACTAATTAATTTTTTAAACTGAAAATTTAAATGTTCTTTTTAAGCTTAAAATTTACGTTTTTTAGTTGAAAATTCAATTGTTTGTTGAAAACTCAGGTATTTTGTCTTTTTTTGGTACAAGAGTGATCTCATTGGTTAAAAATTTTTGGTTAAAAATTTTTTGCTAAAAATTTTTGGTTAAAAATTTTTGGTTGAAAATTTATTTTATTTAAATTGAACATTATTTTTTTAATTAAAAATTGAATTAATCACTTATTTGTTTAAAAAATCGTCTTTTTGGTAGAAGTTTAATCTTCTTGGTCAAAAACTAACCTGTTTGGTTAAAAATTTAACTTTTCTTTTAAAAATTTCATTTATTGGTTTAAAATTAAGGTTTTAAACTGAAAATTTAACTGTTCTTTTTAAGCTTAAAATTTACGTTTCTTAGTTGAAAATTCAAATGTTTCTTGAAAACTTTTTAAATATTAATTTTAGATGTTAACTTTGTTTGTCTACTGATCTATATCAATATTATTCAGCAAAGTAGTAAAATTTTTAACCAGAGATAAATTTTCAATTAAAATGATAAATATTTAACCAAAAAAATCATTTTTAACAAAGGAGTTTAACTTTCAACTAAAAAAGTGAATGCTCAACTGAAATAATTAAATTTTCAATCAAAGTGATGAATTTTCCACATTTGCGTTTTTTAGTTGAAAATTCAATTGTTTGCTGAAAACTCAGGTATTTTGTATTTTTTTGGTACAAGAGTTGAAAATTTAACTTTTTTAAATTGAACATTATTTTTTTAAATATTAATTTTAGATGTTAATTTTTTTTTGTCTACTGGTCTATATCAATATTATTGAAATATTGATAAATCTTAAGATTGTGAAAAAATGTCTCTTATAAACCAGTAGACAAACAAAATTACCATCTAAAATTAATATTAAATATTCCCTGGTCAATAAACCTGAGATCAACAATTCAAATATTATTTTTTTCACTGAAAATTTAATTAATAACTTATTTGTTAAAAAAAATCGTCTTTTTGGTAGAAGTTTAATCTTCTTGATCAAAAATTGACCTGTTTCGTTGAAAATTTAACTTTACTGTTGAAAATTTTATTTATTTGGTTTAATTAATTAATTAATTATTTAAACTGAAAATTTAACTGTTCTTTTTAAGCTTAAAATTTACGTTTTTTAGTATTTTAAGTTTTTTTAAGTTTAAGTTTAAGTTGAAAGATTTAAGCTTGTTTTTTAAAATTGGTTGAAAATTTATTTGTTTTAGTTTAAAATTCAACTGTTTAGTGGAAGATTCATCTATTTTTTTTTAAATCCTCTTTTTGATAGAAAATTATTTTTCTTGGTTTAAAATTTCACTATTTCAAAGAAAATATTTTTTTGCTTGTTAAAGTTAAGTTGATTTCAATCAACTTTAAGTTTGTTGAAAACTCAGGTATTTTGTCTTTTTTTTTGGTACAAGAGTGATCTCATTGGTTAAACATTTTTGATTAAAAATTAATTTTTTTAACTAAGAATTTAACTATTTAATTTTATGTTGAAAATTAATCCTTTTTGATTTAAAATTCATCTAATTGGTTAAAAATTTAAGTGACTATTAAAAAATTAATATTTATAGTCGAAAATTAAACCATTTGGTTGAACATTCATCTGTTTTTAGAAAGCTCATTGTTTTTGGCTTGAAAATTCATCATTTTTTAATGAATTTTGTTTACTACTGACTGAAAAATCCTTCTTTGGCAAATTTGACAAATAGAATCTATTCAATTTAAAAAAATAATAAATCTACCACCCTGCCATTTTTTCTCTCAAGTGCATCCGTTCTTCTTTAAAGTCTTGAGCATATCGACCAAGTTTGTGGCGGCTGACTAGGACGATGAAATGTGTCCGTATAAAAATCGACTGAAAAGTGCTGGGATGAAAAAAAGAGACAGACCAATAGCTCAGTCGAGTAGAGGCTTCACATGGGTCAGATTAACCCTCGAACTCTGCACAGCTTCTGTCTGCGCTATTTACCATTCTTTGTATTTTTCCAATATCCAACGAAATTCGTAATACCAGTAAAAACCACCAAAAAAAGAGCAGAAAAGAAAAGAAGTACAGAGCAGTTGCGCTCGTTATGAGTTTGCTCACTTGCTGCAGAAAACAGCTTTAACAGCGCGCGAAATAAATAAGGATACATTGCTCTACGGAAGAATTTTGAAACAAAATTTTTTTAACAAAAAATTGAATAGGTAACCTCTTAATTGAAAGACTTAATTTTTAACAACAACAAAAAACAGATTTTCAAGAAACTAGTTCAATTTTCAATATAACGATAAATTTTCAACTAAATTGATGAATCTTCAACTGAAATAGTTGAATTTTTAACCAAAAAGATGAGTTTTTAACTAAAAAAATGAATGCTCAACTGAAATAATTAAATTTTCAGTAAAAAAAATTACTTGCAACAAAATAATTAAATTTTCAATCAAAGTGATGAATTTTCCACAAAAGTTAGAAATCTTTAACTGCAATAGTTGAATTTTATACCCAAAAGATGAATTTTCAACCGTGAAGATTAATTTTCTACAAAAAAAAACCATTTTCAACAAAGTACATATATTTTCAAACAACTAGTTTAATTTTGAATCAAAAAATATGAATTTTTAACCAAATAGCTTAATTTTAATTTTAAAAATATACATTTTCAACTAAAAATGAAATGAATACATTTTCTGTGAAAAATCTAATCCTTAAAAAACAAAAAAAACAAATTTTCAGCAAAATATAGTTAAATTTTCTACAGGAACAGTTAAATTCTGATTAAGAAAAAATGATTGTCAACAAAGTAATTACATTTTTAACCAGAGATAAATTTTCAATCAAAATGATAAATCTTTAACCAAAAAAATAACTTTTAACAAAGGAGTTTAACTTTAAACTAAAAAAGTGAATACTCAACTGAAATAATTAAATTTTCAGTAAAAAATTACTTTCCAAAAAAAACTAATTTCTAACAAAATACTTAAATATTCAATCAAAGTGATAAATTTTTTACTAACGTTATAAATCTTTAACTGTAATAGTTGAATTTTATACCAAAAAGATGAATTTTCGACCCTGAAGATTAATTTTCTACAAAAAAAAAAAACACATTTTTCACAAAGTACATCAATTTTCAAAGAACTAGTTTCATTTTGAAATAAAAAATTTGAATTTTCAACCAAATAGCTTAATTTTCATTTTAAAAACATACATTTTCAACTGAAAATAGAATTAATACATTTTCTGTGAAAAATCTAATCCTTAAAAAACAAACAAAAACGGATTTTCAGCAAAATATAGTTAAATTTTCTACAGGAATAGTTAAATTTTTATTTAAAAAAAATTATTTTCAACAAAGTAGTAACATTTTTAACCAGAGATAAATTTTCAATTAAAATGATAAAACTTTAACCAAAAAATAATTTTTAACAAAGGAGTTTAACCATCAACTAAAAAAGTGAATGCTCAACTGAAATAATTAAATTTTCAGTAAAAAAATCACTTTCTAATTCGGATTTTCTAATTGGGTTGTACTCTATTAATTTAGTTCGCATTTAGGTAAAAAATCGATAAAAAAGGAAAAAGAAGTATTTTAAAAACATTTTTCTTATTTTTCCTATTTCGACTTCGAGTCACTTCTCCTACTTTCCATCCACTCATTTCCCCTTATTTCATGTTATTACCTTACTCCCACTCCCCTCATTTCCCATTACTTCACCTGCTTCCCTTCATCTCACTCTCCCATCTCTTCTTTCCTCTAACTTCCCATCCGATCGTTTTCATTTATTTCTCCTTATACTTACTTCCCCGTCCCCCTTATATTTACTTCCCCTTTTACACTTACTACTTCCCCTTCCCTCATTTCCCGTCTCTTCACCTACTTCCTTTCGCCTCACTTTCCTATCTCTTTATTTATTCTACCCCTTCCCTCATTTCTTCGCATTGCCATACTTCCTCTGCCGCCATTTCTCGTAATCTCCCCTCCCTCCCTTTCTCCACTTCCCATCCACTCATTTTCCCTCATTTCTCCTTATTACCCTACTTCACCTTTTCTCATTCCCGACACTTCATCTACTTTGCATCCCTCTTTACTTCTCACTTCCTTTACTTCTCAGCCACTCATTTTTCCTCATGTTTCCTACTCCTACCTTCATTTCTCGGCATTGTCATTCTTCCCCTCACTTTACCGCACTTCCCCTACTCCTCCTCGAATTCTCCTTGCTACGCTTCCCCACCCCTAATTTTTCCTCGATTCTAATACTTTACCTCTCCTTATTTTCCTTAGACACCCTCCTTTCATTTTTTACCACTTCCTCGCCGTTATTCTTCATTTTCACTACTACCCCTCCCTCACTGTCCCATCTCTCATTTCCTCTCACTTCCTTTACTTCTCATCCACGCATTTCCCCTGATTTTTCATACTCGTCCCCTCATTTCTCCTCGTTTCCATTCTTCCCTTCCATCATTTCCCCTCATTTTACCGCACTACCGCTACTCCCACCCCATTTCTCCTCCTCATACGTTAAGTCCCCTCATTTTTCCTACATCCCCTCTCTTTATTTCTCATCACTTCCCCTCATTGAAAAAAAAGGACGAACGAACGGATACTCGACCAAAACTATAAGGATTACTGCCCGGAGCTAAGAAACTCTGAAAAGAGGAATTCTTTTAAAAAGCGGAAAAGAGGGGAATGGAGGAGAAAAACGTGCACTCTGGGTACACGAAATGGAAAAAGCACATAAAGTTCACGTCTCATTATCTTTAGACAGAACAATGAATGTTAACCGGGCGCCTTTCCACCGATCTACTCCATAATAGAAAAATGAGAATTTCTTTGTAGAATATTTTACAAAAGGGAGTTTATAGCATTTTATGCATGTACGTTAGTTTTTTATTTGATGTTGATAACAGGAAGCAGGTCGTTAATTTACAACCATACTTGTACTTCTTGAGTCGAATAAATTTAGAAATCTTCACGAAGCTGTCATAACTATATTATGTTTATAATTTACCTCGAAGACGGCGGTATAATGAGATGATCTGAAAAGAACCTGGAGCAGTATTCCCAACCCTTAATAAAACCTTACTTTAAGTCTCTGGGTAATGGCTGTCACATAAAAAGTCGTAACTTCAAGGTATAAAATATAGAAACCCCCCATTATAAAAGAGCAAAGTGTCCAAGTAAAAAATAATAAATAAACATTGAAATTGAACAACAGATTTTTTGACAAAAATTCAAACATTGTTTAAAAAAAAAACTCATTATGTTTCGAAAAAAAATTGAACTAACTACTCTAAAAAAAAAGAACATTTTATTATTAAAAAAAAAAATTTATAGCAAAACAGGAATTTTTCGTCCGCCCTAATACGTATTTCAAGTTACTAAAACATTCCTTGTTCGTACTAGGAATTAACTTGTAAGCTTTCACGAAGTGGGAATCAAAACTAGGTACATCTATAGAAACACTTTTTTAGAAAGGAAAAAATTGACTTTCACAGTTGAATATTCGTTTTTTGTTGTTATTGAAAATAATTTTTTTACTGATAATTCAACTATTTCACTTGCAAGCTCACAATTTTATCTGAAAATTGATCTCTTGGGTAAAAATTTAACTATATTTGATTGGAAGTAATTTTCTTTGAGATTGAAAATTCGCCTTTACAGGTTGAAAATTCACTTTTTTGTTGGTTTCAGATTAGCCATTTTAGTTAAAAATTAATTTCTTTGGTTTAAAATTCATCTATTTAATGGAAAATTAATTTTTTTTAAATTCAACCATTTAGTAGAAAATTCGCCTCTTTCGCATGAAAATTCAATAACGTTTTTGATAAAAAAATCTTTTTCCGTTGAATATTCAACTCTTTTGTCAATACATCGTTCTATCTGGTTTAAAAATGCATCTCTTTTCTTCGAAATCTAATCTTTCTTAGTTCAAAATCCAACTTTTTCGTTGAAAATTAATCCATTTTGGTAGAAACTTCAACTATTTTTGGTTGAAAGTTCATTCTAAAAATATAAATATTTTGATAAAAGTTGAAAAATATTGTTAGAATTTTTATTCTTTTTCGTTAAAAGTTCAACTTTTTTGTTGAAAATTCGCCTTTTCAAGTTGAAAATAAAATTTATTTGTTGAAAATTTGTCTTTTTGCTTAAAATTTAAAGATTTGATTGAAAATTAATTGTTTTCTTGTAAATTCATATTTGCAGAATAAAAAATTTATCTGTTCTTCAGAGACTTAAATAATTTCATTGGCATTTTTGTCCTTATTGATTGAAAAATCTTTTTGTTAAATATTACATTCTTTTGACAAAATATTAACTTTCTGGTTTATAAATTCATTTATTTTCGTCGAAACTGAATCTCTCCTGGTTCAAGATCGAACTTTTTGGTAAAAAATTAATCCGTTTTGGTTGAAACTTCAACTGTTTTTGGTTCGAAGTTAATTCTTTTTGGTTGAAAATTCTACTGATATAATTTAATAAAAATATTTTAAGGAAAGTTGAAACAAATGGTTATAAATTCATCATTCTTTGATGAAAATTTCTCTTTTTCGGTTGAAACTTTAACTATTTGGTTAAAATTTATTTTTTATTTTTTTAAAATTCGTGTTTTTTTATTTGAACATTTTTTTATTTAACTGAAAATGCAAATATTCCATGTAATGTCGAAAATTCAACTCCATGACTTAAAATTGAATAATTTTGCTAAACATTCTTTTTTTCGGTTGGAAATTCTTTCTGTTTCTATAAATTTATTTTTTAAATATATACTAAATTATTTCATTCTTTGTTAAAAATTTATTAACTCAGGTAAAAATCCAAATATTTAAGAAAATATTTACG
>JAAAKG020134056.1:0-13968 GCA_010014905.2 Druon quercuslanigerum | reverse complement strand
AGCTCAATGGAAGGCAGCTGCTATTTAAGAGCAGTACCATGGAAGGGGGGGGAGGGGGGGAGGGTGAGTACCCACTGGGGTGAAGCCTCAGTGGGACCGAGCTGTAAGAGTGAGACGGACTTTTTCCGTGCGGTGGGAAACCACGGTTTTACATGTTTGTGTAAAGAATTTTTTTTATTATATGCTCTTTTCTTGTATCCTGCGACCGTATAACAGCATTTTGGTGGCATGTATGCATATGTAGTTCCTTATAAATATGCCCTTTTCTCATTTTTTGTTGAAAACTAATTTATTTTCTAAGCAGTATTTAAATAATACTTTTTATACTATCAACTGCTTGCTTATTTCATGTATTTTTTCTGTGAAAATTACGTTCAGAATATCTGTTGTCAAAACTGAATAAGGAAAAAACTATAAAGTAATTGCTTTTACACTTTTTACTCATTATCCATAGAAAATGTTAATATAGGGATTAGTTTCACAAGATTATATTATTTTACATTAAAAAGTACCAAAAATTGATAAAATAATAATTGCAGAGATCTATTGCAGAGAATTATTGACAATAAAAGAATATGTAAAAAATGAATTACGTAGTTATTTAACGAATAAAAAATTAATTAAACAATTAGCTAATTCGTTAAATTATGCGCTGCTTTACTATTAATAATTGTAAAATAAACTCTTTTCCTCATTATTTTATCATCAAGAACCAAAAATAATTCTTTTCTTTGCGATGATTAGTTTATAAATTTTAAGCATTTTTAAAATAAAATAAAACAATCCTGTAACAATAATCCCTTCGACGAAATTTTTTATAAATAGTAAGCAAAAAATTTAAAATCAGTTAATTTTTTTTTTTTATTCAGCGTTGACAACAGATAATAATCTGACATCTGACATCTGACATCTGACATCTGACATCTGACGTTGACAACAGGAAGTAATTTTTAACAGAGAAAATACATAAAATGAGCACAGAGTTGATAGTGTCAAAAGTCTTATTTAAATAATGGTTAAGAAATAAATTGCCACAAAAATAATCTAATTCGGTCACTGAACATACACGAAACGAGCTACCCCAAAAATAATTTTTTTCGGCTGAAAATGGCCGAAATATATATTTTTAAAGAGTTATTACTCTTCACCTGTAAAGGGTAGAAGACTCTTTTTATTAGATTCACGCATAGTTTTCTGCAATACAAATTTTTCTCTAGGATAATTAACGTGCTAGCTTTACCCTCAAAGGAAGTATTCTTCGAAGAGTCTTCGTATCTTTGGAGATAAAACATTAGAGATGGAAGTTTCTATATCCTGGTATATATCGTTAGTCATGGACATTTTTGATTTGACATATTGAGCAAAGACTTTTTTTTACCCCAACATTCGAACCATTAGAACCGAACCATTAAAACCAAAGTAAAAGTACATAAACAATTTTTCAGAGGTACCGGATCAGGGTTCGAACCCCGGAACTCTAACATAAAGTCGGATCACTTAACTGTTTGAGCCAAGGCGGCAAATTTATTATGTTAAGGCCCGCACGGACTATTTATTATCTTATTATTATTATTATTATTATTTATTTTACATCAGTGTTCACAGAAAATAATTTTCACGACTTATTCTTTTGATAAACTTAAATAATCAACTATAGAATAGTACACCAAAGTTTTTGTTTGCTGTAGAGAATTCAATAATTTTTCTTTCTTTTGTGGTGCAATTATCTTAAGGTTACCAATTCTATTTAATTATAAATGACCCCAATGCTTTCCCTTTTTGAACATGAAGTGACTGGCTAATACATACAAATTGAGATTTTAGTTCGAATTTCTGTTTCCATCATGTGCTCATCAAATAAACAGTTTCCCTTTGGTTCAGTTTCCAGCTCATTAAAATCGTTGGTGCATAGAAAATCAATTTCCTTATAGAGGGTGCTTACGTCATGAAAGTCTTAAGGGAAAGTACACGCTTAAATGCATTATCAGGTTGAATGACTCTCTTGATGTAATTTGCAATCCAAGTACTGCACCACGTTTCCTGAGGTCTTCAGTTTATCTTAAGGGAATGGTTAGGTTATGTTTGCATTGGTTCATAAAGACTCTGTTATGTGTATTTCCACCTTACCTCAGCGGAAAGTGTACCTATAAGCTTAAGATTATCTCCCGAGAGTAAATCTCTGACTGAGAGTTAATTGCTGCTTTGAACTAGGGATTTGGTAATTATTTTAGCATCTTACGTCGCATAAGTTTCATGAAATGAGACCCCATTTATAGGTAAGACATCCTAGTAGAGGTGGATTATCAGACTCTCTTTTCTAATTTCTAACTAATTCCCGAGATCAAACTAAGGGTACCAACGAGATCGTATTTTACTGTCTACAAAAACATTGGCATATTAATCAATTTTTTACTGTTGTTTTAAGTATCTATACGTAATATGATCAAATAAAGAGAAATTTTACGTACTTATTTTAGAACACTTCATAATTTTGATGTTCTAGAACCGCCTCAACCCCCAATAGACTGTTCTCTTCACAACGAAACAAGTGCCTTGGAGGTTAACTGCATTCCTGGCTCCGATGGTGGTTTGCCTCAACACTTTCTTCTTGAGGTTCGAAGTCCTCTCAGGAATACTGGACCACTTCAAACACGACAAATCCTTCAAACTCCTCAAAGCGATCAGGCATCTGGTGGGGAAGTACCTCCGATTTATCAGGAGAGAAATCCAGAACCCATTTTCCAGTTGCATGATCTAGTGCCAGGAATTGACTATACGGTATCAGTCTACGCTGAAAACAAGCAAGGAAGAAGTGAACCGATTTTGCTAGAAAACATCAGAGTAGTGGAACCCATCGGTAGTAAGCTTGGAAGTGATGGCATCTTTTTGAAAGACTTACAAAGCGTGCTTCCAGAAGCCAGTTCCGAGAACTTCATACTAATCATGACTTTAATTGGTGAGTATAAAAATAATCGACTCTAATTGTGAATTTAACTGAGACTCAACTTTAAACATACTATTTTGTTGTATTTATTGTAGTATTTTGATTCGCCGTTGTAGCTACAATCTTTTGGCTAATCCAAAAATTATTTAAAATCCATTTTTTGAGCTTTAAACATAGGTGCTACCTTAAAGGATATTCAGTCATATTATTTTTTCTCAAAATTGTAAATTTTTTCTTTGAATAAATATAAATGTATTTGCATGTTTTGAGGAAAAATATGTCTTTTATAATGCTTAATGAAGTGTTGACATTTATTTTGACAAGGAACCAAGTTCGAACCTGTCTTCCAATTAACCTACAGTTTACTTCAAATAAAATTTCAGGATATGGTTGGGCGCGCTCAAAAGTGCAAAACTTTAATTTTATAACAGTGTGTTCAAACAAATTTAGGCATTGCCTTTGTTTTTGCTTAAATTTGAAAAAATTTGACAATAAATTCTGGGATCAGTATTATACTATTTTTTTTGTGAAATATTTTTTAAACATTATTTTAGTTTGGATAAAAAGTTCCATCTTTTGAACTAAAAATTCGCTTTTTAATTTGAAAATTTTCTCATTAAATTCTTGGACCAGAATTAAAGCCGTGTAACCAGTGTAACAGCTGATCAAGGGAGTCCTGAGATCAATATTTTTTCATACATATTCAAAAATAAAAGTTTAAATAACGAGGATTAAATTTTCGGAAAATGTGATTAAATGTTAGGGGAAGCAAAAAGTTTATTTATGAAAATACAAAATATTGACCGATGAATTTAGGCATTATGGCAGAAGTTTCACTTCTATCTTTCTCTGTCGAAAATCATGCAATCTGTATTACTCACAGACCCGTAGAAGTTCGAAGTTGTCTACTTTCTGCGCTAGTGCTGCTCTGAAACAGCTGATTCATATGTCAGACAAAATTCTTTTATTTGCAACTCAAGTGTACAAATTACATTCTGTATTATTTGTGTATAAAGATCGTGAACCATTTTTGTTGTTTTACCCTGCTATGATAAAGATAAACTACAATACGATCCTTTTTGCAAACACTGTATATTCCTGCCAGTGTTTTACAGCACGGTCGATACTTTTCCAAATTATGAATTTAAAAAAAAAACTTTTTACACCATTCTAATTATTGAGGTCCACAGACACATTCCTACGTGCCCTGTAACTATCGTGTAAAACTTGAAAAACGATATCTCATTCCGCGTAGAGATAAGTTGGGAAAGAAAAGTTCCAATATAGATTCCACTTTTCCTGTCATCAAAAATATTTTTTTTCACAATTTCCTTCGGAAGAAAGCATTTAATCCCATTAAATTCTGGGATCAGAATTATTCTCTTTTTTTAATTAGGATACTTTGTTAAACATTATTCTATTTTGGACAGAAAGATCAATCTTTTGAATTAAAAAATCGACTTTTAATTTCAAAATTTTTCCTTTAAATTCTGGGATCAGATTTAATCTCTTTTTTTTATAAATTAAACTATTTTATTAAACATTTTTCTATTTTGGACAGAAAGATCCATCTTTTGAATTAAAAATTCGCCTTTTGATTTGGAAATGCATTTATGCACTGAAAATGCATAAGATAGCAGCTTTTATCCCCTAATTTAATCGTAAAAATTTAGGAAAAAGATCAACTGTTTTGTTGGTAGGGTCGTATAAGGATGGAAAGGTCAGTAGAATAAAAAAAACGAACTTTGTTTTTGGAAAAAGCGGCAGCGTTTCGGACGCTATGTGGTCCCTTTTCATGCCACAAAATTTCAAAACCGAAAAAGGGACCACATTGGCTCTAAAACGCTACCGCTTTTTTTCAAAAACAAGGTTTTTTCTTTCTTTTGATTCTACCCAGCTTTCGGTATTACCGAACAAAGGTCGAAACTGGAAATAGATGTACACGCAGTTTGAAAGTTGAAAGTTTATTCATGAGAACGATTCAGAGCCATTTTATGCTACCAAGGGCATACTTTATTTTAGAATCGGGAAACAATTTCCTCCTTCATCAAATGAAAATTTCGTGTAACAAAATTAGGCCAACTACAGAAGTGAAACTTAACGTATAGAAATAGATCATTTTTAAATCATTAAATTTTTTACGTTTTTAGTGTAAAATAGCCTCACAATGGACTGAAGCTTTACTTGACTAAAGGCATGCACACGGAAAATGTAAAGGTCAAATTTCAGGCAACGAATGGAGACGGGGTGTTTGGAATGCTAGGGGGGTGAATGATCTCAAGTTAAAGGAATTACGAGAAACTATGCACGTAAGGAAACTAGATATTTTATGTGTATCTGAAACAAAGAAAAAGAGATGCGAAAGTAGGGACATAGAAAACGTGTTGTTGAAAGGCTGATTTGAAATATGGTCAGGAGCAGATAGTGAAACACATCTTAGGCAAGGAGTAGGTCTTATTTTGAATAAAAGAGCAAAGCAGCATCTCGGACATCATGATTTCATATCTCCCAGATTCATGTGGACTAGAATGAAAGGATGAATCAAAAGATTATTTATCATACCATGTAACGCTCCAGTTGATAGTGATCCCAGAGAAGTAATATACGCCTTCTGGGACAGATAATCCTTAAAGAATGTGGTGCGGAAGAGACGCTAGTTGACACATGGGAAAGAAATCGGTTAAGATGGTTTGGGCATGCTGAGAGAATAAAGGATGTACAACTGAGGAAACAAGTGTATCAAGGTAAAGTAAATGGCAGCGTGCCCAGAGACAGACCTCGAAAAGAATGGTTAGAATGTGTGAATAAGACCCTAGTTAGAAGGGACATAAGAAGCCCTAGAAACACGAGAGCCTGCATCAAAAAAATGCATGGACGTTAAAGAAGCTAGAGAAGTATGCCAGAACAGAGAAGTGTGGCGTCAAATAGTTAATAAAAAGAGTATCAGTAGAGTGAATGACGCCTGAAACAAAAGACCGTGGATACTAGTGTACCCAATTGCGGAACCTCAGATGACGACTGTGTGAGGATCTCTACTTGGGGTGATTGGTAGAGAGATTGATCAGCAACCTGGATCAAAGTAGTGTTGCGAAATGAACGTGCTATTTAAATAAATAACACGAGAATTCTAGATCAATCGAAAAATTCTACAACCCTTTCCTCACAGTACTCCCTTCCCCACCGAGTGAGTCACGCCTACCCCGAAAGGGAAACGGATTAATGCTGTAATAATAATAATAATGGCGATCGGTAGTATTGACTGTATTAATTTAAAGTCTCGCATAAAAACGTTTCTGCTTGAGATTATCTACTTTAATGATATCATTTTTAAGAGGTAGCATTTCTCAAGTGAATATTTAATAATTCTACATATATAGTTTTAACTAGCCAATATTTAGGAATTTTAAGAATTAAATCGAAAAGGCATATTTAAATGATAACGTCCAAGGATAAAAAAAAATTGTTATACTCATTTAAGTTTTTCACATCCAATGTTATTGTGTGGCATACGTGTGCCTATAAAACTTATAAAGTCGTACGCCATAGAGTTTTTGTGAATAAATTCGAAATTATATTTTTTCTATGCGAAACAAGTCTTGAGTCATCTAACAAAATATGCCTAACATAACAAAAATTAATTAAATTCTTAATTCGCTTGCTGTAATCTAGTAAAAGCTAAGAAAATGTATTTTTAATTAACGTGAACAGTACACTGTAATTATTTTCACAACATTTGCCTGCAATTTTTCAGAGATTAATGCACAATTTCGTTAGTTAAGTATATATAAATTTTATTCTCTTATAGTAATCTACGCTTTATTTCCATAATTATGACAATGTTTTCAAATATTTTGATTTGACATGGGCATCCTATAGGCAGATTTTAAATTACTTTTATTCGCTTTTCGACATTTATTGCAATTTTTCTGAATTGTATGCCATAAAGTTTCTAGTAAAAATTCGGCAAAGTGCTTTTGTCCTGTTTTCAACTAAAAAAAACAGTAATTATTATAATTTTATTGACTAAAATGTAGTACAATAAATTGCATCCGTCTATATTTGCTTTCTAATTTCCATAAAAATTGAATTTTTCGTTAATATTATTTTCTGATACTATTAATATTTATATATTTATCAAGCTAGACTTGCAAAAAGTATATAAATAAATAATATGTTTTTTGCATTAAATTCATTCAATTCAACTGAAAGTTAGTTATATTTTGATAATCCAAATATGTAGAGCACATTTTTTTACTTTTTAAGATTTAAAAAAAAAGAAACATAACAAAGAGTTTGTGTACAATTTCTTAGACAATTTAATAAGCTTTCATTGTTGTTCAATATTGGTAGTTTGTATATATTTTAGGTAAAGTAACTACACTAAGCTTTGAAATAAAAGTGTTGCAATATAATAAATGCTCCTTTTATAATATTACTCCTATGCTTGAGAAATCTCACCAGTCGTGTGCAACCTAAATAACAAAACTACTCTTGACAGACAAATCACTGAATATTTTTTGATCCCATCACCATTATCGAAAATCTAAAACGTTTTTTTCTAAGATCATTTGTCCTAAAAATTCTCTTAACAAGTCAAAAAGTTATGTCTGCAAATTTCACACACACAGAGAGAAATTCTTTTTCGGGGATAATATTCTATTTGGAATCCACAAAAGATAGATGACATCTACCCGTCCCCCACCCAGTTTCTACGCAGATAGTTTCCTCGCAAGTTGAAAAATTCATTCACGAGGAGTCAAGCGTTATTCGGGTGGATAGAATTCTGTCGAAGCGCGAATATTCACTGAGAACGTGGTATGGGACAAGCGCCGGGAAGGGAAAGCAAGGACACGAAAGAAAGTAAAAAAAGTATATTTCTCTCTTGGCCTAGCTACGAGCCATATTCTTATAGAGTACAAGAAGCCTTCTTTGGCGATTCTAGAATTTGCACATACTGCGCTTACAAACCGAGCGGTGAGTAAAGTAAGAGCTGACTTCAAGTAATTCTCTCCTGCTAAGAAATCTCTTGCCCCGTGTAAATAACTTCTCTCTCGTCTTGGCAGCAGACACTTAGAATTACAGTTTGAATTCAAAATATGCAGTGGATTTTAACCTCGTCAGGGTAATTACATGATATAGATTGTTACAAGTATGTTGATATTTTTCATACCAAATGGTTTACCCAATTGCCTATGAATATTTATTGCGTTTTATAAAGACTTCAAGATAGTTTATAAATACCTTGAATTTCTTTTCTACAAAATTAAAAATCGAAATTGTAAATATAAATTTTTTTAGATATACTAATTAAAATTTATGAAAACAACCTGATTCTATGCGCCATCTTGAATCGAAAATAAGAATGTAAGACCTCTACCTTTTTAAAACTTTTTATGTACATATATAAAATATATAGTAAACATTGCTGAGATTTTTAAATGAATACTAAAAAGTAAGTGTACGAACTGATCAGAAATAATACACACACTTCTACTATTAACCACAATTTTTGATTGCATGATTAACATTGTGCGTTAATAATTTTTATATAAGAGATAATTTTAACATTTATTTTCTTAATAAATATTTTCATGCGAGAAATATAAGAAGAGGGACAGGGTTTGACACGTTTCTATCTGAAAGTAACGCGTTAACGTTGCCGTTACTGCCTACATATTTGTATCGCGTTACCGTTACTGTTAGCGGAAGAAAGTTAAGCGTTACCTCAACGATACTTTTTTATTAAATATTTAATATTTAATACATTACATGCATGTTCAAAAAGAATTTTCAGAATTTAGTAGATTTGATTAAAAACTGAATTTTCTATAAGCTCTCTTTTATTTAAACTATTAATATGTTTATGATTGTATGCTGCAGTCTACTTAAGACTTTCCATAAAACTTTTTTTTCAATAGTGCCAATTTTTCGAAAAGTACATCGCTCATGCGATGTTTTTTTCGAGAAATATCAACCCGGTTGTGCTGAACAGAAGGGTGGCCTCAAAATGCATTGGAAATTTTTTTAGCGTTTTTGTGAATACCGTCCGAAAACTTCTTCGAATGCACACAAAAATAAATCCAATTTTTTAAAATGACATGTATAGGTTCCGAAAGTCCCATGGAGTTTAACACGTATGGCCCATAAGAAAATAAAATGTTTTTGTGAATTTTATTCAGAAGCCTTAATATTAATTGAATCGAGTTGGAAATCAACATTTCTCTTCACAGTTAACCATGCAATATGAATAAAATATCACTTTTTAAATATCATCACCATAAGTCTGTTTTATAGGGTACGAAAAAAACCTATAAAAGGTTTTTACCTGACATATTTCCATTTCTGCCCTTTTTTAACTTAGAAGGTAAAAATTAATGAAATTGAACAAAAAAATTGTTTAAAAAAATCAATATTGTCTATAACAATCTTCTTTTAGATAAGTGCTAGAAAGTTCTGCTTTTTTCTAAAATCTTTAACTTTTCTTCGCCGTCTTAGTTATTTAAAAATCATAAATAAACATTAGAGAATACAATATTTTAAATGATCTCTTTTTTACGAATATATTTTGCTGAGGTAAACCAGATATTTGAAATATGTTTCAAATTTTATGCACGCATTATACTGAATACGTTACTGAATACTGAATAAGTTACTGAGAGACTTTGGGAGGAGTCAGAAAGACAGTAATGGTCTAATTGCTAATTGTGAAGAGAAATGTTGACTTTCAACTCGATTCAAATAATATTAAGGATTCTGAATAAAATTTACAACTTTTTTTTATAGGCAATTCGTTTTACACTTCATATGGGGCTTGGGGCACATCTAAGTATCATTTTTCTATGTATTTATTTTTGTGTGGATTCAAACAAACTTCCAGCCGGTAGTTATGGAAATTAAAAAGAAACATATATTTTTCGGCCAACCTATTGGACCGTCGCTAAACATTACTGTCAAGCACTGGGTTTCACTTTCGTGAGCCAGGACAGTGTCACTTTCGCCTTAGTATATATTTAAATAACACGTTCATTCCGCAACACTGCTCCGACCCAGGTTGCTGATCAATCTCTCTAGCAATCACCCAAAGTGAAGATCCTCGCAAAGTCGTCATGTGAGGTTCCCCACTTGGGTGCATTACTATCCAAGGTCTTTTGTTTCAGGCGTCATTCACGCTACTTACACTCTTCTTGTTAACTATTTTCCGCCATACTTTTCTGTCCTGGCATGTTTCTCTAGCTTCTTTGACGTCCATGCCTTTTTTCATGCAGGCTCTCGCGTTTCTATGGCTTCTTATGTCCCTTCTAACTAGGGTCTCATTCACACATGCTAACCATTCTTTCCGCGGTCTGCCTTTGGGAACGCTGCCATTTACTTTATCTTGATATACTTGTTTCGTTAGCCGTCCATCCTTCATTCTCACAACATGCCCAAACCATCTTAGCCGATTTCTTTCCCATGTGTATGAAATAAAACCATTTTCTGAAAAAGTGAAGTGCCGAATTTTCTGGAACCAAACGTTTCGGACAGCAGCCTTTATTGTACAAGTAAAGCCTGAGATCGTTCCCCAGGACTTTAAGAATCGAACTAAATTCGTGATGGAATTCTCGGATCAAAACGACCATACAGTCACAGTTAAGGGCAATGAAAAAGAATAGGGGTTACATGAAGTTAGAAGGAAATTACCATGATTGCTCCAATGATAGATGGTCAAATAAACTGTTAAACTTTAGTCGCTCTTTGTTCTCAAAAAACATGATCTAACGATCGTAAGACATCGGCAATGGTGTGATCTATCGCAGTTGTATTATGAGCCAGTGTTGTTTTCATGGATTGCAGTTGCTTTCAATCGGATCCTGCAGTAGTTTTTTCTTGCTTTTTAATTATATACCTATTTATATATTTATCACTGCCCCATGCAGGTTCCCTCTTCGGACTTTCAACTTCACTTTTTTAACATTTAGTGGATTATGGACCATTCTACTTCTCAACGTAGAGCTCATGCGAAAGGAAACATACCAATATAGTAATAAAAAAATATCATTATTCTGAAATTCTCCGCCAAAGAGCAGCACGTTTAGAATCTTTTCCCCTGTTTTTTAGTTTTCCCCAGTTTTTCTCCCCTTTCGACAAACATCTACTGACAGCCCACTCACATACTCAAAAACCCGCGGAATTCGAACCTGCCTTAAGTAAAATCATTTTGACGTCAACATAAAGAAAGGCCAATAGCTCTTAAACTAGAACGGTCTGACTTTAAAACGGGATTGCTTGATCCAAAAAGAAACGAGAAACTTTTTTAAAAAACTTTTAGAAAGTTTATTAAGTTACGTATCGAATGGGCCCTAAAAGAGATATTTTTAAAAATAGATGTTTAAAGACACTTTTTTCTTGAAGTCTTATATTTAATTTGAGCCAATGAAACTTAAAAATCTTTTTGGGTGCTCCAGAAACAACTAAAAGTGTTCAAGCGTATTTATGCCGAATTTAGTAATCATGTTCTATAGTAAAGTGGACAGGGGTTTTTAATATTACTTTCGCTCATCGTAAAGACGTCTGTAACCAACTATTTTCCTAAATTAAATTTTTTTTGCTCTTGCTCATTTAAGAGGTGAATACTCTTTATTATTATTGGAAGTTTTTGAGAATTATAGAATGATAAACTACTTAGACAAAAATAATTGAAAAGATTAGTTAACAGGAGGATTGACTGAATGGATTGAATTAAGAGAAAACGAAACTCAATACTTATAAAACTGAGGCCCTTTAATAAATAAAGTATGTTGAAAATAAATCAGGTTAACAAATGCAGAAATCAATCAATTTTTCAAGGACAGCAAATAGCGACTTAGAGCCTAAGTAATAAATGACAGATATATAATCACTTTATAAACATTGAAGCACTTTCACATCCGGCGAATCGACTATATGGATTGATTTAGAAATTTCTACATATTACCTATCTGCACGGAGAAAAACAGATATTAAAAACTTTGATATTTGATCATAATATATAGATATTACGGCATAATACCTAATGTCTTTTATTCAACATACAAGATATTAAAGGCAAATATCTTTTTATATTGGAAGTATAAAACGTGTGACATTAAAAGTTAATATCTAAGATATTAAAAAAGAGAAATTTTATCGGCGCAATGTGGTTGACGTGTGGCGTGGCGAAAAAATATTTTAGCTCTGCTTTTTCTGAATCTTGTGCCTTCGTTGTATGTGTGTTGTGGTTTTTCGAATATATATATGTTGCGCTAGAAGCTTTGGTGGAAAATGGATAAATTTTTTTTGGATATAACATAATTTTCTCAATAAAATGAAGACTCAGCTATATAAATATAAAAAATATTTCTTGAATATCTTAGATTCTGCCCTTTAACATCATCGGATGTTGTCAGTTAAAATCTTATTTTTCATATCTACGGATGCTCTACTTTCATACCTAGATTTCTGTTCCATAGATAAATCGTTAAGATATTAACTAGTAACATCTAGATAGTCTATGCTAATATCTATTTTTCTCCGTGTGGAGATGGAATGTTTTTCATCATTAATAGATTTAATGGTTCTCATCACGACTCTATATAAAATATTAGTTTTTATAAATTAAAATAAAAGAATATTGCAAATTTTATATAAGAACACACACCTCGACTAGTCATCCGAAGTACAAGAAATATGGCTTCTATTTAAACATAGCCCAAAAAATTGTAGAGACTTTTCAACAAGAATTTTCTTGAACGAATAAACTTTGCAATTTCTGCTCAAAGCAAGTTTAATTGTACTCGTAAATATGTGATACCCTACACTTAAATATCGTATCGCAATTTGCCAAGAATCTTCATACAAACGGTAACAAAGTTCACATTTGAAACAGGTATCAACAGATTAATATAAATTGCTGCGCAAAGATATAAATAATTCACTAAAAGATTAAATATCCAGATATGTTTTTGCCTAATTCCACTTTTATATTTACGGACAAGAAGAATTGCAAGGTTTAGAAATGTGAAGCATTTTTCAATTTAAAGGATATCAATAAAAAGAAATTAAAGTGTTCACTTTAGCGTAGTGAATTGTTGGTATATTCCTTATCTAAACAGGCTGAAAACTATTGGCAAATGCATAGGCTCTCTTGAATGCGGTTGCGAACCCGCCTACAGATAAAATGTATCAAACGTCGGGTTTACAACTACATTTAGAACTTTATATGTTGTTTTTAACTGTTTACAGCGTTTTTATCCTACGCTAGATAAAAAAATATATGGCTAGGATTTACTATGAAACAATAAGATACTTTTTTTATTCGAATAGAATAAGGAAAAGCCGCACACAAGCCGTAATTTTGTCACCTTTTCGTTGTCTATTGTTATTAAAGTAGTTATGGATTCATTGTGCAGTAGGGGAACGGATCGTCAGTGATAATTAAAACTCGAACAGCGAGCGTAACGACACGTTTATCCAATAACGTATCATGAGAACGTGGTCCAAGCCTCACTCGTTTTCCCATGTAACAAGTTTAATATGCGAACAGAATTTTCATTTAGAACCCTTCCAATGTTTTCTATACTCGTACTCGAACTAGTTGCAATTTCATATATGAATATGCATAGGTATTGTTATTATTTTTTATTCGAAACTTTTACTCGGGTGAACCCGGTTATACATCGTACCCACGGACTAAGTCAAGTGACCTATGAGATCAGGATGATGTAAGTAATATGACGCTTGAAACCTCCTGCGATAATGTTGTAGGTTTACAATTACGAGCGGTGACGAGCTTTAGAGGCGGCAAAAGTCACCTCTGGATGCCTTTTTAGAGCTACCTATCTTTTTTAATTATAACAAAGATAGGTAGGTCTAAGAAAGCATAAACCTGTGTTTATTATTATTATTATTATTATTATTATAAAAATGTTGTCACAGGCTTAAGATGGTTAGAGTCCAACATGTCGAAGACATTTTTGGTTAGAGTTGGATTTTCATATATTCAGAATAGTTTTTGCACGGGGCTGTCC
>JAAAKG020134055.1:0-13968 GCA_010014905.2 Druon quercuslanigerum | reverse complement strand
TACATTTGTTTAACTATTAAATTTGCCGCTTTCCGGTTTGCCGGGATTAAAAAATCCTGAACATATCCCGGTCCAGCTGCTACCATATTTTAAAATTATTAGTTTTGGGATAAAAAATTCAAAACACTTTCATCACTCGTGAACTATTAGGGCTAGGAAACTTTTGTTTTTTTGAACTTACGCCAAATTAAGTACAACAAAACAAAATTCTCTGTTCTTAGTCAAAAATGGAAAAAAATACAAATTTTTGAAACATTGCAATTCCCAAAATAATAGATGTAAAATACCTTTCTTTTAAGATCTGCGCAGATTTTTGTTGACTATATTTTATCCTCTGGCGTCATTACACGCAAACTAAAACGGACACGATTTATTCTGAAAAACCTGAACACTACTTTTTTATCCATAAAAGCAGGCAAAAATGGTCAACTTTGAAGGGTCATAACTTATGACCTATTTTAGGTAGGACATTGTTCTTTTTTTGTAATTACTGAGAGTTGAGTCAACTTTTACTCACCTGCAGAACACCTTCTCGTAGAGTAGATAGGTGCGAAGGTACATTATATAATTCTTGTTCCAAAAAAAAAAAGAAATCCAGAGAAGCGGCGGTAAGCATGCATTGAAAACGATTTCGTACGTGAACGTATAACCCTCATATGGGGCATTATTTCTCAAGTGTATCCCCTCGAGAAATTAAAGATGTCCGATCGAAGTCAGACTCATTCAAAGTGTTGTGATCTGGATGGTAGTTTACAGGGAAAAAATGTTTCAAGCTTTTTCAATTGCTCATAAGCTGTGCGAGTCATAATGCATGCATTCTGCCGTCACCTGTCGCAATGCTGTGATGAAATGTCGAATGCGTGCGTAATGCGTCTCATATCGCCATCACTGTGTACTATACGAATAACTGCGTACTATAGGCTTTCTGCGATGCACGCATGCATCCATCCTGCCAATAATTATTAATTAATTCCATAATAATGATCTAAGTAGATACTAGCTATTATATAGTGTAATGCATCGATAATTATAAAAATTAATTTTGTTATGTGAAAATATTTCTCTTCACATTTTATAAAAATATTTAAAACTATATATTTTAAAATCCTGCATGAATTTCGAAACTCGCACATCACCGTCATACGTGCGACCTTCCCACTTGCGAGCGATATGCGTCGCAATATGTCTGATCGGGTGATAGCGCGGCGTGCGGGACAATCCACACACGTGCAAGTCAATACGCCATCATTGTGTGCGCATACTGTTATCTGGGCGAATAAATATTTTACCTTTAAAAATGAAAGTCAAAAACTAATTTGACTTTTTGGGAAAAAGTTATATTCGGAGATAAGATGGAATTTTACCTTTTAATCACTTAATACTTGACGGAAAAACCAAAGGCTTCTTTTTAGCTTAAAAAAAAATTCAAAAAAGCCTTCTTGTATCAAAAAGGTTAAATTTATATTAGACGCTTCTTGTTAAAGGTTAAATATTTATTATTTCAAAAAATACTTACGATTAATGGAAACAACGTGAAAAAACCTATCCAAATTTTAATGGCTAAATTTTGTTATCATTGTTGGAAGAGTTAAAAACGCCGAAATAGACAATACTAACGAAAATCCCAAAATGTTCACCCTTCGTCTTGGTTAATATTTATCTAAATAACAACCTTTTTTCTTAAGTTTCAGATAGATCGGACAGTTTTGATTTTTGGAGTGGATATACTTGAGAAATAATGCCCCATATACATATTGGTGTATTATTTTTTATTTTTTAAACTGCATTTTTCGTTTTTACTTGAATAATTTGATTAAAAATGCAATTTGAAATAACTCGGAAACCCTCATTATCTCGTTTCTTTCCTCTGATTATTTTTTCATTTTGCCCTTTTTATTCAATTTTTTCGTTACTTATATTTTTGTTGAAAAATTCTTAGCAAATAAAGGCACACGACTTAGGAAAAATTGAGAGCCTCGGTGGCTCAGTGGTTAGACGCTCGGACTTCACCTCAGAGGTCCGGGGTTCGATCCCTGAGCCGGTACCTCTGAAAAAAAATGTAAACCCTTAGGGGACACATTTAGAAGCTTCCACTAACTAACTAACTAACTTAGGAAAAATTGCATTTTAAAAAATATAAGAAAAAAGCATTAGGTAAAGATGTTAAAAGAGTCTCCGTCCTCTCTCTCACTCTCCGTCCTGCCTCACTGTTATACTCAGGGGAGGGAAAGGCGTGATAAATAACATATAACATAATAATACTTTAAGAAGGAAAAATAATAATTACTCTTATTACTCTTTGAGCATGTACAATGCATTTACATTTAGTTTTTTAATGTTTCTGAGACTATTTCTTAGGTAAGATGGTGAACCGTAATTTTGGTCAGAATATTTATAACTATTAATGCGTTCATAATTAGAACCATAATAATTTTTTTATTATCTGTTTATACTTATTATCCAATTGTTTTTATTTGTAAAGTTTCAGTGTGTAACTGTAGAAATTAAAAAAGGAATTGTGAATCTGGATGTAATAAATAATATAAAAGTAATTATTGTGGATAGGTGGTAGATAATCATGAATAAAAAATCAAGGATTGAAAAATGAAGGCAGAATTTTTTGATGACAAGAACAAATAAAAGGATTGTCGTTGAAAAACTTGGAATAAACGTACAAAAAAGACAAGGATTGAACAATATGTTAGTGGCCTATTTTGGATAGCAAGATAAATATAACAATATTGATGAGAATAGATAGATGATAGGATTCTAGGAAATTAGATGGCAAAGAAAAGTATAGATGTAGACAGAAAGTAAATATACGTGAATAACACGGTAAGAATTAAAAAATATAGGATTTTACTTGCAAAAGAGAGAGAAAGGTACCAAGGTGGCTAGGTGTATGATATAAACCCGAGTTAAAATTCTTCAACTTGGTTGAATCAAGACATGCTGATGAAGTCGAAAAGTTCGAGTTCAGCATGGCTCACTCTTGAGGCGAAAACGGACTTCAATTTGTCTTGGATACAAGTTTATATGTCTTGAAGGCATATATTTATATCTTGAGTCGATTTTTTATGACAATCTGATTTTTTAATTAAAAAGAACTAATTTGATTATTAAAAATGTTTCCTAAATCAATATCAATCTCATTTGTTCGTCGATAAAGGTTCGTCTTGAGTCAAGTTACGTAGACTTGGAATTAACCATGCTAAAACCATAAAAGAAAGCCATTATCTTATGTTTCGTCTCAGTTTTGATACGCAACCAGACATCGATGTCTTGGAGACGGACTCAAGATATCACCAAGTTGAACTTAAGTCGAGACATTTTTACTCGGGAAAGTTTGCAGTTTCCGACCGTACGGTTAAATGTTTTTGACTGATTTTTTGCATACATCATCCAACTAGTGTTCTGGTATACTAACCAGAGCCGGTTTTACGAAAAAATGTTTATATTTTGTCCAATAAACGATAACGAAAGCACAACAGCATTGACTTTCAGGTTTAGCTGTCTCTGCGTTTTCGAAGCGTGCTCTGCGACAACGAGAGGAGGCAGACACCTCGGAGCGACTCGAATCAGCAGGAATTTTTATGAAACTAAGACCGGTTACAAAAACTGAAATTATTAAAGCATGGTATGATTCAATGTTGATTAGTAGAATTAGCTTATTCACATATAATTAAAATAAAATCTAAAAAAAGTTTAATTAAAATCGGTTAATCTTTGCAGTATGTGCATATAAAGAATATGCAAATAGTACAAAAATATACCTATTTAGATGTAGAACATATGTTTGTCTGTCAGTCGACATAATGTATTTAAATCTATGAGAAATTGGTGATCAAAATATGAGTAGTAAATATTCTATACTTATATAAGAGAAATAGTCTGTTATAATTTCTGTTTTTGAGAGAGGAAACTGAATCTCACAATCACAGATTTTCATACATTTGAATAAGGCATATTATGACTTCGCGAGTTTACAAGTTCGAATCCAAGCTTTAGGAAACTGTAAAAATTGAACTGTAACATAAAATTGTTGTAAAAATTCCACTTATTTTTCATTTAATTTTAGACAGGTCTCGAAAAAATCCCATATCAAATATTTTTAATGAGAAAGTTTCGTTAAGGGGTCCCATTTAACATTAAAAAATGCTAGAACAGATCATTGGCAAACCTTTTTTTTTACAGTTCCAAAAGTTACTTTGGCGTGGACGGATAATTCCCATTGAATTTCAGAACAAAATGTCCAACAAGAAAAAGAAAGAGTACAAAATTATGAGAAAATTTTGATAAAAAATAGTCCGCATCCTCCATATGTTTCGAATTATACTATATTGAAGCATCCCCACTGTTTTTAATTTTCAGCGAAAAATCACAATGTTGAAAAAAACAGTGTGTAACTCTGTACATATTTTTGTACGGAAGTATTCCACAGGTGAGTGAAAGCAGACTCAATTTTCTGTTATTATAAAAAAAGAACAATGTCCTATCTATGATAGGTCATGAGTTATGGCCAATCAAACTGTACTATTTTTGCCTGTCTTTACGGGCAAAAAAGTGGAGTTTAGTTTTTTTTTAACAAATCCTGGAAGGTTTATTTTGCATTAATAATGCCAGAGGATAAAATGAAGTATACAGAAATCTGCGTATAAATAAAAAATAAAGCCTTTTAATCCTATTATTTTGGGAATTGCAAGGTTTCGAAAATTAATTTTTTTACATTTTTTACTACAAACGGAGAAGTTGTGTTTTTGGAAAATACCTCGTCTCCTATGAAGCCTACGTCAATGTTCCTAGAGAATGAATAACACCGGCGATAATGTAGCGTAATATAAAAAAAAGATTGTCTTAGCCCTAATAGGTCACGAGATATAACCTTGGAAAGTTCACTCTTCCTGCACACAGGCGCCTAAGCGTACCATAAAGTATAATTACCGTCATATTTCGAAATGTTTGTCTCAAATAAGTGTAGATAATTTATTTGACATGCACAATACGTCTTTTTTATTAATAAATAAATAATTGTTTATAAAAAGTCTTGCTTTCACCACTTATGATTACTTTTTATCCATTTTCTAATACTTCTGTGATAGAAAAGTGATTGTCATTAATTGAACATGTGTAATATTTTTTCATCAATGAACATATATTTTCATAAATAAGTTTTTTAATTAAAATTTTTTCCTTATCACTGTTGAGTGTTTTCTGAGTGCTTTTGTGGCAAAAATAGTAAATAGTTTTGATTTGAAATATGTAATATGTTTTTTTAGAGATAAAACAATTGTTTTTTAATAACTGTAAAAATATCTTCTAATGAATACTTTTTTAAAATTTATTTCCATAATCACCTCCAAGACACTTGTAATTCGCAGTGACTTCTATAAATTGGAAATAATATCCTATGACCACAAAATCACTAAAAAAGTACTCCAAAGTGGTTATGATAAGATTTTGAAATTAACAATTATTAAAAGATTATTTTTTTATTGATTAAAAAACATAACATATTTAAAATTAGTTATAGGTATTTACTGTTTTTCCACAAAAAGACTCAAAAAGTACTCAGCAGTGGTTATGAAAAGATTTTGTTTTGAACAATTATTTATAAAAACATTTGTTTGTTGATCAAGAAACATATTACATTTTTTTAATTAATGCCAATAACTTTTTTGCAAAAAAGTATCAGAAAATGGCCAACAAGCAATGATAAGTGTTAGTAGCAAAATTTTGTTATAAAAAATTATATTAATATTTGAAAAAGACGTATTATACATGAAAAATGTATTATATACCCTTATTTGAGACCAAAATGTCCAAATACTGTAGTTCTGTAAAACTGTAGTTCTACTTTACGGTACGCTCAAGTTCTTCTATCCAGGAAGAGTGAACTTTCCATGGTCGTATCTCGTCATCTCTAGGGCTAGGTCACTCTTTTTTTTAAATTATCCACTCTTATTTATTCTCTAGGAAATTTGTGGTAGAATTCACAAAAAACGAGTTATTTTCTAAAAACACAACTTTTTTGTTTTTAGTAAAAAATGAAAAAATGACTTTTTTAAGAAATACGCAGATTTTTGTATACTCTATTTAATCCTCTGGTATCCTTAATGCAAACTAATCCTTACACGATTTATTCTAAAGAAATTAAACTTCATTTTTTTGCCCGTAAAAACATGCAAAAATGGTCAACTTTCACCTGCAACAAACTTTTCCGTAAAGGAATTAGGTGTAAAGGTACACACTGTTTTTTGTAATATGTTGATTTTTCACTGAAAATCCAAAAAAGTAGGGATTTTTTAATATACTATAACTCGAAACCTATGGATGATAGCGGATTATTTTTTCAATAAAATTTTCTTATAATTTTGTCTTCTTTTTTTCCTGCTAGATATTTTGTTTTAAAATGCAATGGGAATCCAATGCTTATGATAAGTAAAAGTAAAAGTAACTTTTGGAACAGTTAAAAAAACATGATTTGGCAATTGACCTGTTAAAGGGGACCCTTCAAAGAAACTTTTTCATTCAAAATGTTGGATGTGGGATTTCTTCGGGAACTTCAATCATTGTTTTGACGTAATGCCTGAACGCCGCCCTCACTTTCCTAACGTGGGTGCACAATGAAACAAATTTAAGATAAATTTTTGCGCATCTAAAAATTTGGCATCCAAAATATCTATTGTTTTTGTTTTGCGATATCTGCCATCGTTTACGAGAAAAATTGAAAAATTATATTAATTGGAAAAATACTATCTAGGTATTCAAAAATGTTTTAGCTCATATAAAAGCTGATACGATATCTTCCTTATATAAACAGAAATTGTAAGCAAAATTTGAGGAAAAATAACAAAGTTGGGGTTTCCCCGAAAATCTTCTCGTAAAAAAAAGGCGAGCACGACATTCCTACTTTAGTCAAATACATCGCTTAGATGTTTTACTGGGTTAAAAAATAGTTAAGATTTCAAAAGTTTGCTTAAAAAATGCTAAATTTTCAAAAGTAAACGTTACTAATAAATTTTTTTTAAATTTTTGGTGACTTTTTTGTTTTACCATTATTTCTCGTCTTCTATTGAAATAGATCTCTTTTTAATTTAATCCAGTGACAGTGCTAATTTATGAAATGAAATCAGCATTTTATTTATATATAAAAATGGGTGACGTACTGCACTTAAAATAATTCTTTGTACGCTGTTAAAAATTTGCGGAGTTAATAGCTTGAACTTTTATTGAATCCGCATATAGGAGTTGATTTTTTTCTACTTGGAGCAAAAATTATTAAATCCAATGTAAAAAACCATTTTTACATCCGTATTGAGTTTTTCAAACTCTGGCAGAAAAACACACTTTACTCCAAATCGAGCTCCATATGGTTGGAATTTCAAATGGATAAAAGAAGCATTTTATTTTTAAAAAAGGCTTGCGGGACGCCTAAACAGATATATTTCTCATTCTGTCAAATATCATGTCTTCATTGTGACACTGTAGAAAAAATAAAGCCTTTTTTAGATCACATTAAATGTCCATGATGGCTTTCAAAGTAACGTCTAATTAAATAAATAATGAGTTATAAACAATAAATAACAAATAATAAAATAAATAAAACGTTATATTAACTTCAGGTCTAGAAAGTTTTATTTTAACCTATATAAATACGACAAAAATGACATTTTGTAGAGTTTTTAAGTTTTAGTAGGTCGGATAAAATGAATTATTGTACAAATCTTGTATAGCGTGCCATTTAACAGAAGTGAGTTCAGTTTTTTATGGTTATTAAACATAAGTTAATTCCCTCGTTTATTTTTAACGTATTAAACTTAATTACAAAGTTTTGTTAAATTCTCCAAAGTATTATTTGATAACTATTTTTTATATAGTGAAATTCGAGCCATCGGAATTCTCAGCAGATAAAAAAATGATTGATTTATCGCTTTTACTCACATGAGTGTAGAGGCGGTCACACGAATGGAGGATTATTGTGCTACGCAGCAAGATTCAGCGATTGATCCTTTCAAAATATCTGTTGCAGGTGGTTCTCAGGTACCCTTTCTTTCATTACCCACGTAAAGGTCAAATAGATTTCGAGGCATCTAAATTCCTCAGGGCTTCTCATGATGACAACTTCCGAGTTCGAAACTTATGATTTGATCCAAGTGAGATTGGCTCTCGAAGAAAGCTCTCCTTCCATCTTTCACTTGATTTGTAGGGGTGAGCCTGAAGGTGAACAGGATCACTGATTGACGATATTTCTGATGAAACAGCTGGGTATTCCAGGACGAGGAGTCGTGGATGGCGTTAGCAAGGTCTTTACGTTCGGTTGCAGGTTCGAGTCCTCCGAGCGAAAGCGCGGAACCTGGTTCCTCACTCGGACCCTTCATTTCCCCACCCATAGCTCTCGCTACCCCTCCTTAGAGGGTTGAGGCTACAGCATCGATGCGCATGAGGGGGGCGGTAATGCACTTACCCCCACTATTGGGGATGGCGCGGGCAACCCTGAACTGACTGCTATCTCACTCTCGCTTTCCCTCTTAGCTAATTTCTCTCTTTTGCCTTTTGGTGCCACCTCTCGCGAGCACGTTTGGTCGAATCATTTTATTATTTATGATATGTCAGGCTAGAAGGTTTCCTTCCTTTTTGATCTTTAACTCTTTAAATGTGTTTATTGTTCATAGTATTGTTATAAACAGTAGTCTAATGTTTTGTAATGATTTTGAATATCTATAAAGTTAATTTTATATCACGTACAAGCATAATAAAAATAAATTGATGCATGATGTTTAAAACTAATATCAAATTTTCTGTGAAAAAGGATTTTCCTTCGCTCGGATGGAAATCGAACCATAGATCTTCCGGGGTTCTCTTACCACTAAGCTACTCGAAAGATGAAAAGATAAATGCTTTTCATAGATACGCTATATAGCAAGATGTTTTTTAATAAAGGTTACAAGAAAAAATTTCTCGTTAATGGAAGTAAATTTCTCATTTTTATAAAGAAATAATATAAACAAATGCAGACCTTAAGGAATTTTAAAAATTTTAAGGTACTTTTTTGAAAAATTTGTTTCAATGGGTTGCAGTGATATTCCGGAGCAGTACTTCGGAATTTGATGAAAAATGTGATTGTTATAAACAAATTCGCATAGCCCTTTTTATTTCTGCTAGGAACTCTTTTTCATTTAAAGTCTATCTAGTTCTTTTTAATCATAAAAGTCTATGTACTGTTTCGGTATATAACTGAAAACAAAATGAAAAAATTTTCAAAAAAATATCAATGTGAAATATAATCCATTTATTTTTACAATACTTGTACATCAGAGTAGATGAAAAACTCTTTTTTTTAGGGCAGCGATCCCCTCAATTTCATTCCAAATTCGGTAAATAAATTCCATAATTTAAAAAAAAAATTGATTCCAACAGGTGTCGGTTTTGACATAAAGTTTCCCATATAAAATGCATGGGGGAAATAACTTTTTCTAAATTTTTGGAATTTGTAGGGTTCGGAAAAATGTCACAGGCAAGTATAAACGTTCTTAGAGAATTAGCCAACGAAGAATTACATGTAACAGACATATGAGTTGGACACCCCGAACACACCCTCGCGAGTCCCTGAAAATTACCCTTACAACGAAAAATTTAAATTCGTCATGAAATCGACCATTCGAGCATGGTATTCTCGTTTTTTTTACTTAAAATTATTTATATTTGTCCAGTAGAATATTCATCAACATTTGTTTAAATATTTTTCAATCATTTATACAAATGGAATTTGTTTAAATTTTTTTTTTCTGAAAAGTTCATTTTCTTATAAAAAATTATTACTATTTTTTCGGTGGAATGTTTATCAACATTGAATAATTATTTAAAAATTATTTAAATTAATGTCATTTGTTTAAACATTTTTTTGAAAATTGGTTGTTTTAAAAAACAAAAATTGATTGGTCTGGTGGAATATTTATGAATATTGTTTTATTAGTTTTTAATTATATAAACAAACTCCACACGTTTAAAAAAGGTTTTTTTCTAAAAATAAGTCTAACATGCAGTTTATTATGGTTAATAACATAAATTTATTTTAAAATATATTCCAGTCATATAAACAATACATTATTATTTATTTCAACAACCTTTAATTTGTTTGAACAATAATATGTTCACAAAATTTCTCAATTTTTTGAGACAAATGGAACTTTTTACCTAATTAAAAATTAATTAATTAGTGCTGTTAAATATTCGACTGGATCAACAGTAATAATTTTTATTTACAGAAAAAACAAATTAAAAAATAATAATTCAAAGAAATGAAATTTGTTTAAAGAATTAAAAATTAATAAAACGATGTTGATAAATATTCTACTAAAGAAATATTAATAATTTTTAATACAAAAATAATAAATGTTTTTTTTAAATTCCATTAATTTAAATAATTGAAAATTAATGAACCAATGTTAACAAATATTCCACTAGAGGCAAATTTTAGAGACACTTTTAGGAATAAAAACGAATTCACAAAAAAAATTACTTAAACAATTTTTATTCCTTAAAATAATTGGAAATTAATGAACCAATGTTGATGAATATTTCATTAGACCAATATAAATAATTTTAAGTAAAAAAATACAAGAATATCGTGCTCAAAAGGTCGATTTCAGGAAGAAATGTCTGTTAAAAGAAAATTAGTTATTTTGAAAAAACATGTCCATAACATCCAATTTATGACAAAAGAATTGCATAGAAGAATCTCAAAATATGTTTCCCAACAACATTTTAATAGGCTCATTAGAGACAAGTATATAAAAATAGAGAAAAGAGGGAGAGAATTAGGAAGGGGACAACCATCCCTCCTAGGAAAAAATGATGGGATCCGATTACGAGTGATTGAAAATAATATCCAATCGTTCCCAATGGTGTTTCTTAATCGGGTCTGACCGATTCGGAACGATTGAGGTCGGTTATCGTTCTCAATCGGGACGCGAGGTGATTTTCAGGTCGGCCAAGGCTATGTTAGTGGCACCACTTTGATCACTCGGGCATTATTTGAAAACGGTTATTTACTTTTTGTTTTTAAATTACATTTCGATAAAAGATAAGCCTTTTTAAAGGTTTCAAATAATTCCCTCGTGATCAAGGAATTATCACTAACAGATTTGCCAATAATTTTTATAGCAATTCTTCTGAGTTATATTATAATAAATTATTTATTTAAATAGTGCAAAATACTTATAATACAGAAAGCGTAAAAAATGTACTTTGTCATACAACGCCGTTAGCTTATCGTGCAATACATTACGTAAATTGCAGTGTAATTAGTAATGAGTCTGGTTAAAGAATGCTGTTAATTCATTTGATGTTTTCGGAGAAACGTGTTATGTGTTTTCAAAACAGACTAAACTAAAAAAAATGTCCTACCCAAAGAGATGAATGTTCAACACAAAAAGACGAATTTTTAACAGCAGAATTTGTTCACTAAACTGTTGCATTAACATCCAAATAGATGAACCTTCTAGTACGAGATACAACCTTTTCATTTTAAAAAATTTAAAGCAAAAAATATTTTTTTTTTCAAAAACAGTTAAATTTAAAAAAAAAGAAAAGCTTTGCAATCATGAACGATGCATTTTCCACAACACGGATAACTTTTCTACCATAAAAGATGAATTTTCAATCCAAAAGAATAAATTTGTATCAACATTTTTTAATTTTCGACCATAAATGATGACTTTAATAAAAAATAGGTCTATTTTCCAAAAATAATTAGATTTTGAAAAAAATTATAGAATAAATAATATAACAAATAATAATAATAATACATTCATTTAATAATATTGTGTTAGGTAAATAAAATCTATTTATCTTTAAACAGAGTTATAAAAATATTCTTTGTCAATACTACAAATTATTTCTATTAACATAATTATTTTACATTAATTAAAAAAAACTCCGTCTTCAAAGTGACATTATTTTCTTTCTTTCTATTCTTTCTTTTGCATGTCTTAACTTTTTAATTCCTCTCAATACGTTTCCATTACAATTTGATTAGTCCATTAAAAGGAATAGATTTTGCCTTTTTTCTATACTCTTTGGTGGAAATTTCGATGGAGGGAAATTCACGTATTAATGGGAATTCAGATTCTGAATTTTTCTGAATTCTTCTCTTCTTACCGGTCAGAGACCCACTTTTTTAAAATTCATGTACAATTATTTTAAATTAGGACACTATTTTTATCAATAACAAAATGAAACTTGGAACGTGTGGAATAATCAGACATTTGATATTTTTTAACTAAGTTTACATAAGTTATTTCCATAAGATATTTTGATTGTAAACTATATTTTAATGATTTATTTAATATTATATTTGTGGGGCATTTTTAGACACTAAATTTACTTAATTTATCACTCACATTTTGATAAGCAATATCAATACAAACATTTCTAGAGACAGTGCTAATTACGGAATTTTTAGTTTAAAATGGTGTACTTATTTTTCTATTTTTCAGGGAGCTGTGTCACAATTTTAAATTTCTTTATTTTTATAATAAAAATCTAGTCTATCCGAGTAATCAAAATATATGTCAAAATTTGTTTGAAAAGTTTGAATGTAGTGAATCGAAAAATAGACATTTCAGAGTCAGGCAAATAGTGAAATTAAAAAACTTTTTAATTATATGTCAATGTTTTTATTTTCCGGGTTATATGATTCTTGGAATTTGGAATGTGACATACTATCTTGAATCTGAAATTTCAAAAATACAAATAATTGGCATTATTATTATTCTCGATCAAAAAACTATATCATTGAAATTTCACTCTCTACATTTGAATTAGTTAAATTCAAGTAGTCGTTAGCCAAATTTTTTAGTCAATGTTAATCACATTTAACTATATTACTTACGAGGTAGCAGGAATATAATTTTGGGTATGTCGCTTTTGGAATAAACACCTGTTTTGCCATCAGTTGTGAAAGAACAACTTTCAAGCCAGGAATCTCTTATTCAAAACGTCATACTATGGTTTTTGTAACTTATTTTATTTTAATTTATAATTGTAATTAAGTATAACTAATAACACGTGCATGATAGCACGATGCTGGCACGCGCGTGACGGCACGAGTGTCGCGCATATGGACGCATATGAGGACACATATGTCTGCACTCTTGCCCTCACATCGTGCCGATTTGTCCTCATGTGTGCCAATACCATGCTGGCAAGGTTTGAGCAAATTGTTATCTGGGTACATGTAATTATTTACCTGAATTTTTCACAGTGATGGTTATTAATATTTTAACGTAAAGAAAAATGTGAGGCAATTTATAATTATAATTATAGAAATTTCTAATACTTCTCATTATATAAAGACATATATTTTTAAGTTATATATATACACGGTTAAGTCCGTGCATCTTCGGATCCAATTTATCATAGTTTTCATGGTTGTGTTCGAAACTTCATATAGATACAAGTGTCGAAAAGTGGAGGTTTTGTTATGTAGTAAGTACAAACAGCCCTGTGCATCTCTTCATATTTAAGGGCTAAACCTTGCCCCCGTTATTGTCACGAGTTGGTCAGTTCCAATTTTCTCCACCGTGGCGCCAATTGACATATCACTCCCGATTTTTCCATTGCAAGCAATGGGACTCGATTAGTTGTTTTGATTTTTTAAAAGTATTCTTTAAATTTACGTAGATAAAAAATAAAAGTGAGTTATTCTGTTTCGTTGTGATTTTTGAACATATTGTGTTACGTCGGATACTAATCTTTTCATGCGTTATGGGTAGATCGAAATGTGTTGCACCAAAATGCACTGTCGGTTATGACAGTAATATTATGGAAAGAAATTTGCATAAATTTAGTGTTCCAAAAGATAAGGAAAGATTAAAGAAATGGCAAATTTCAATTAAAAGAAAGGATTTTATATTGAAACCAGGACAAGTGATATGCTCAAAGCATTTTCTCCCAGAGGACATAATC